>JAWNMZ010000106.1:0-27018 GCA_035043445.1 Drosophila silvestris
GCCCTTTTTATATAAATTGATCCTGCATCAAAAGTTGAAAATACGTAATTTTGAAATGAAATCGAGAAATTTACGTTTAAAGTTTCTGTTTTCAAATTCAAACTGTTGTATCTTCGCCAATAATTGTCCAAATTCCGAATTTCTTCCAACATTATGAAGCCCTTTTCATATATATTGATTCTGCATCAAAAGTTGAAAATACGTATTTTTGAAATGAAATCCAGAAATTGACGTTCTAAGTTTTTGTTTTCAAATTTAAACTGTTGTATATTCGCCCACAATTGTCCAAATTCCGAATTACTTCCAACATTATGAAGCCCTTTTCATATATATTGATTCTGCATCAAAAGTTGAAAATACGTATTTTTGAAATGAAATCCAGAAATTGATGTTTTAAGTTTCTGTTTCCAAATTCAAACTGTTGTATCTTCGCCAATAATTGGCAAAAAGTCCGAATTTCTTCCAACATTATGAAGCCTTTTTCATATATATGGATTCTGCATCAAAATTTGAAAAGACGTATTTTTGAAATGAAATCCAGAAATTGACGTTTAAAGTTTCTGTTTTCAAATTCAAACTGTTGTATCTTCTCCAATAATTGTCCAAATTCCGAATTTCTTCCAACATTATGAAGCCCTTTTCATATATATTGAGTCTGCATCAAAAGTTGAAAATACTTATTTTTTTAAATGAAATCCAGAAATTGACGTTTTAAGTTTCTGTTTTCAAATTTAAACTGTTGTATTTTCGCCCACAATTGTCCAAATTCCGAATTTCTTCCAACATTATGAAGCCCTTTTTATATAAATTGATTCTGCATCAAAAGTTGAAAATACGTATTTTTGAAATGAAATCCAGAAATTGACGTTTAAAGTTTCTGTTTTCAAATTCAAACTGTTGTATCTTCGCCAATAATTGTCCAAATTCCGAATTTCTTCCAACATTATGAAGCCCTTTTCATATATATTGAGTCTGCATCAAAAGTTGAAAATACTTCTTTTTTTTAATGAAATCCAAAAATTGACGTTTTAAGTTTCTGTTTTCAAATTTAAGCTGTTGTATTTTCGCCCACAATTGTCCAAAGTCCGAATTTCTTCCAACATTATGAAGCCCTTTTTATATAAATTGATCCTGCATCAAAAGTTGAAAATACGTATTTTTGAAACGAAATCCAGAAATTGACGTTTTAAGTTTCTGTTTTCAAATTTAAACTGTTGTATCTTCGCCAATAATTGTCCAAAGTCCGAATTTCTTCCAACATTATGAAGCCCTTTTCATATATATTGAGTCTGCATCAAAAGTTGAAAATACGTATTTTTTTAAATGAAATCCAAAAATTGACGTTTTAAGTTTCTGTTTTCAAATTTAAACTGTTGTATTTTCGCCCACAATTGTCCAAACGTCCGAATTTCTTCCAACATTATGAAGCCCTTTTTATATAAATTGATCCTGCATCAAAAGTGGAAAATACGTAATTTTGAAATGAAATCGAGAAATTTACGTTTAAAGTTTCTGTTTTCAAATTCAAACTGTTGTATCTTCGCCAATAATTGTCCAAATTCCGAATTTCTTCCAACATTATGAAGCCCTTTTCATATATATTGATTCTGCATCAAAAGTTGAAAATACGTATTTTTGAAATTAAATCCAGAAATTGACGTTCTAAGTTTTTGTTTTCAAATTTAAACTGTTGTATATTCGCCCACAATTGTCCAAATTCCGAATTACTTCCAACATTATGAAGCCCTTTTCATATATATTGATTCTGCGTCAAAAGTTGAAAATACGTATTTTTGAAATGAAATCCAGAAATTGATGTTTTAAGTTTCTGTTTCCAAATTCAAACTGTTTTATCTTTGCCAATAATTGTCAAAAGTCCGAATTACTTCCAACATTATGAAGCCTTTTTCATATATATGGATTCTGCATCAAAATTTGAAAAGACGTATTTTTGAAATGAAATCCAGAAATTGACGTTTAAAGTTTCTGTTTTCAAATTCAAACTGTTGTATCTTCGCCAATAATTGTCCAAAAGTCCGAATTTCTTCCAACATTATGAAGCCCTTTTCATATATATTGATTCTGCATCAAAAGTTGAAAATACGTATTTTTGAAATGAAATCCAGAAATTGACGTTTTAAGTTTCTGTTTTCAAATTTAAACTGTTGTATTTTCGCCAATAATTGTCCAAAGTCCGAATTTCTTCCAACATTATGAAGCCCTTTTCATATAAATTGATCCTGCATCAAAAGTTGAAAATACGTATTTTTGAAATGAAATCCAGAAATTGACGTTTTAAGTTTCTGTTTTCAAATTTAAACTGTTGTATTTTCGCCCACAATTGTCCAAATTCCGAATTTCTTCCAACATTATGAAGCCCTTTTCATATATATTGAGTCTGCATCAAAAGTTGAAAATACGTATTTTTTAAATGAAATCCAGAAATTGACGTTTTAAGTTTCTGTTTTCAAATTTAAACTGTTGTATTTTCGCCCACAATTGTCCAAACTCCGAATTTCTTCCAACATTATGAAGCCCTTTTTATATAAATTGATCCTGCATCAAAAGTTGAAAATACGTAATTTTGAAATGAAATCGAGAAATTTACGTTTAAAGTTTCTGTTTTCAAATTCAAACTGTTGTATCTTCGCCAATAATTGTCCAAATTCCGAATTTCTTCCAACATTATGAAGCCCTTTTCATATATATTGATTCTGCATCAAAAGTTGAAAATACGTATTTTTGAAATTAAATCCAGAAATTGACGTTCTAAGTTTTTGTTTTCAAATTTAAACTGTTGTATATTCGCCCACAATTGTCCAAATTCCGAATTACTTCCAACATTATGAAGCCCTTTTCATATATATTGATTCTGCATCAAAAGTTGAAAATACGTATTTTTGAAATGAAATCCAGAAATTGATTTTTTAAGTTTCTGTTTCCAAATTCAAACTGTTTTATCTTTGCCAATAATTGGCAAAAAGTCCGAATTACTTCCAACATTATGAAGCCTTTTTCATATATATGGATTCTGCATCAAAAGTTGAAAATACGTATTTTTGAAATGAAATCCAGAAATTGACGTTTAAAGTTTCTGTTTCCAAATTCAAACTGTTGTATCTTCGCCAATAATTGGCAAAAAGTCCGAATTTCTTCCAACATTATGAAGCCCTTTTCATATATATTGATTCTGCATCAAAAGTTGAAAATACGTATTTTTGAAATGAAATCCAGAAATTGACGTTTAAAGTTTCTGTTTTCAAATTCAAACTGTTGTATCTTCGCCAATAATTGTCCAAATTCCGAATTTCTTCCAACATTATGAAGCCCTTTTCATATATATTGAGTCTGCATCAAAAGTTGAAAATACTTCTTTTTTTTAAATGAAATCCAAAAATTGACGTTTTAAGTTTCTGTTTTCAAATTTAAACTGTTGTATTTTCGCCCACAATTGTCCAAAGTCCGAATTTCTTCCAACATTATGAAGCCCTTTTTATATAAATTGATCCTGCATCAAAAGTTGAAAATACGTATTTTTGAAATGAAATCCAGAAATTGACGTTTTAAGTTTCTGTTTTCAAATTTAAACTGTTGTATTTTCGCCCACAATTGTCCAAAGTCCGAATTTCTTCCAACATTATGAAGCCCTTTTCATATATATTGATTCTGCATCAAAAGTTGAAAATACGTATTTTTTAAATGAAATCCAAAAATTGACGTTTTAAGTTTCTGTTTTCAAATTTAAACTGTTGTATTTTCGCCCACAATTGTCCAAACTCCGAATTTCTTCCAACATTATGAAGCCCTTTTCATATATATTGATTCTGCATCAAAAGTTGAAAATACGTATTTTTGAAATGAAATCCAGAAATTGACGTTTTAAGTTTCTGTTTTCAAATTTAAACTGTTGTATTTTCGCCCACAATTGTCCAAATTCCGAATTTCTTCCAACATTATGAAGCCCTTTTCATATATATTGATTCTGCATCAAAAGTTGAAAATACGTAATTTTGAAATGAAATCCAGAAATTGAGGATTAAATATCTGATTCCAAATTCAAACTGTTGTATCTTCGCCAATAATTGGCAAAAAGTCAGAATTTCTTCAAACATTATGAAGCCCTTTTCATATATATTGATTCTGCATCAAAAGTTGAAAACACGTATTTTTGAAATGAAATCCAGAAATTGACGTTTTAAGTTTCTGTTTTCAAATTTAAACTGTTGTATCTTCGCCAATAATTGTCCAAAGTCCGAATTACTTCCAACATTATGAAGCCCTTTTCATATATATTGATTCTGCATCAAAAGTTGAAAATACGTATTTTTTGAAATGAAATCCAGAAATTGACGTTTTAAGTTTCTGTTTTCAAATTTAAACTGTTGTATTTTCGCCCACAATTGTCCAAACGTCCGAATTTCTTCAAACATTATGAAGCCCTTTTTATATAAATTGATCCTGCATCAAAAGTTGAAAATACGTAATTTTGAAATGAAATCGAAAAAATTACGTTTAAAGTTTCTGTTTTCAAATTCAAACTGTTTTATCTTCGCCAATAATTGTCCAAATTCCGAATTTCTTCCAACATTATGAAGACCTTTTCATATATATTGATTCTGCATCACAAGTTGAAAATACGTATTTTTGAAATTAAATCCAGAAATTGACGTTCTAAGTTTTTGTTTTCAAATTTAAACTGTTGTATATTCGCCCACAATTGTGAAAATTCCGAATTTCTTCCAACATTATGAAGCCCTTTTCATACATATTGAGTCTGCATCAAACGTTGAAAACACGTATTTTTTAAATGAAATCCAGAAATTGACGTTTTAAGTTTCTGTTTTCAAATTTAAACTGTTTTATCTTTGCCAATAGTTGTCCAAAGTCCGAATTACTTCCAACATTATGAAGCCCTTTTCATATATATTGATTCTGCATCAAAAGTTGAAAATACGTATTTTTGAAATGAAATCCAGAAATTGATGTTTTAAGTTTCTGTTTTCAAATTCAAACTGTTGTATCTTCGCCAATAATTGGCAAAAAGTCAGAATTTCTTCAAACATTATGAAGCCCGTTTCATGTATATTGATTCTGCATCAAACGTTGAAAACACGTATTTTTTAAATGAAATCCAGAAATTGACGTTTTAAGTTTCTGTTTTCAAATTTAAACTGTTTTATCTTTGCCAATAATTGTCCAAATTCCGAATTTCTTCCAACATTATGAAGCCCTTTTCATATATATTGATTCTGCATCAAAAGTTGAAAATACGTATTTTTGAAATGAAATCCAGAAATTGACGTTCTAAGTTTCTGTTTTCAAATTTAAACTGTTGTATATTCGCCCACAATTGTCCAAATTCCGAATTACTTCCAACATTATGAAGCCCTTTTCATATATATTGATTCTGCATCAAAAGTTGAAAATACGTATTTTTGAAATGAAATCCAGAAATTGACGTTTTAAGTTTCTGTTTTCAAATTTAAACTGTTGTATTTTCGCCCACAATTGTCCAAAGTCCGAATTTCTTCAAACATTATGTAGCCCTTTTTATATAAATTGACCCTGCATCAAAATTTGAAAATACGTAATTTTGAAATGAAATCCAGAAATTGAGGATTAAATATCTGATTCCAAATTCAAACTGTTGTATCTTCGCCAATAATTGGCAAAAAGTCAGAATTTCTTCAAACATTATGAAGCCCGTTTCATGTATATTGATTCTGCATCAAACAGTTGAAAACACGTATTTTTTAAATGAAATCCAGAAATTGACGTTTTAAGTTTCTGTTTTCAAATTTAAACTGTTTTATCTTTGCCAATAATTGTCCAAAGTCCGAATTACTTCCAACATTATGAAGCCCTTTTCATATATATTGATTCTGCATCAAAATTTGAAAACACGTAATTTTGAAATGAAATCCAGAAATTGACGTTTTAAGTTTCTGTTTTCAAATTCAAACTGTTGTATCTTCGCCAATAATTGGCAAAAAGTCCGAATTTCTTCAAACATTATGAAGCCCGTTTCATATATATTGATCCTGCATCAAAAGTTGAAAATACGTAATTTTGAAATGAAATCGAGAAAATTGACGTTTAAAGTTTCTGTTTTCAAATTCAAACTGTTGTATCTTCGCCAATAATTGTCCAAATTCCGAATTTCTTCCAACATTATGAAGCCCTTTTCATATATATTGATTCTGCATCAAAAGTTGAAAATACGTATTTTTGAAATTAAATCCAGAAATTGACGTTCTAAGTTTCTGTTTTCAAATTTAAACTGTTGTATATTCGCCCACAATTGTCCAAAATTCCGAATTTCTTCCAACATTATGAAGCCCTTTTCATATATATTGATTCTGCATCAAAAGTTGAAAATACGTATTTTTGAAATGAAATCCAGAAATTGACGTTTTAAGTTTCTGTTTTCAAATTCAAACTGTTTTATCTTTGCCAATAATTGTCCAAAGTCCGAATTACTTCCAACATTATGAAGCCCTTTTCATATATATTGATTCTGCATCAAAAGTTGAAAATACGTATTTTTGAAATGAAATCCAGAAATTGACGTTTTAAAGTTTCTGTTTTCAAATTTAAACTGTTGTATCTTCGCCAATAATTGTCCAAAGTCCGAATTTCTTCAAACATTATGAAGCCCTTTTCATATATATTGACCCTGCATCAAAATTTGAAAATACGTAATTTTGAAATGAAATCCAGAAATTGAGGATTAAATATCTGTTTCCAAATTCAAACTGTTGTATCTTCGCCAATAATTGGCAAAAAGTCCGAATTTCTTCAAACATTATGAAGCCCTTTTCATATATATTGATTCTGCATCAAAAGTTGAAAATACGTATTTTTGAAATGAAATCCAGAAATTGACGTTTTAAGTTTCTGTTTTCAAATTTAAACTGTTGTATCTTCGCCAATAATTGTCCAAAGTCCGAATTACTTCCAACATTATGAAGCCCTTTTCATATATATTGATTCTGCATCAAAAGTTGAAAACACGTATTTTTGAAATGAAATCCAGAAATTGACGTTTTAAGTTTCTGTTTTCAAATTCAAACTGTTGTATCTTCGCCAATAATTGTCCAAAAGTCCGAATTTCTTCAAACATTATGAAGCCCGTTTCATGTATATTGATCCTGCATCAAAAGTTGAAAATACGTAATTTTGAAATGAAATCGAAGAAATTGACGTTTAAAGTTTCTGTTTTCAAATTCAAACTGTTGTATCTTCGCCAATAATTGTCCAAATTCCGAATTTCTTCCAACATTATGAAGCCCTTTTCATATATATTGATTCTGCATCAAAAGTTGAAAATACGTATTTTTGAAATTAAATCCAGAAATTGACGTTCTAAGTTTTTGTTTTCAAATTTAAACTGTTGTATATTCGCCCACAATTGTGCAAAATTCCGAATTTCTTCCAACATTATGAAGCCCTTTTCATATATATTGAGTCTGCATCAAACGTTGAAAACACGTATTTTTTAAATGAAATCCAGAAATTGACGTTTTAAGTTTCTGTTTTCAAATTTAAACTGTTTTATCTTTGCCAATAGTTGTCCAAAGTCCGAATTACTTCCAACATTATGAAGCCCTTTTCATATATATTGATTCTGCATCAAAATTTGAAAACACGTATTTTTGAAATGAAATCCAGAAATTGACGTTTTAAGTTTCTGTTTTCAAATTCAAACTGTTGTATCTTCGCCAATAATTGGCAAAAAGTCCGAATTTCTTCAAACATTATGAAGCCCGTTTCATGTATATTGATTCTGCATCAAACGTTGAAAACACGTATTTTTGAAATGAAATCCAGAAATTGACGTTTTAAGTTTCTGTTTTCAAATTTAAACTGTTTTATCTTTGCCAATAATTGTCCAAAGTCCGAATTTCTTCCAACATTATGAAGCCCTTTTCATATATATTGATTCTGCATCAAAAGTTGAAAATACGTATTTTTGAAATGAAATCCAGAAATTGACGTTTTAAGTTTCTGTTTTCAAATTTAAACTGTTGTATATTCGCCCACAATTGTCCAAATTCCGAATTTCTTCCAACATTATGAAGCCCTTTTCATATATATTGATTCTGCATCAAAAGTTGAAAATACGTTTTTGAAATAAATCAAATGTTTAAGTTTTTTTCAAATTGAACTGTTATCGCAAATTGCAAATTGAATTCGTCAAATTATGAAGCTTTTCATATATTGATTCTGCATCAAATTTGAAACTAGTTTTGAAATGAATCGAAATTGACGTTTAAGTTTCGTCAATCAAACTGTTGATTTCGCCAATAATTGTCAATCCGAATTTCTTCCAACATTATGAAGCCCTTTTCATATATATTGATTCTGCATCAAAAGTTGAAAATACGTATTTTTGAAATGAAATCCAGAAATTGACGTTTTAAGTTTCTGTTTTCAAATTTAAACTGTTGTATATTCGCCCACAATTGTCAAAATTCCGAATTTCTTCCAACATTATGAAGCCCTTTTCATACATATTGAGTCTGCATCAAAAGTTGAAAACACGTATTTTTTAAATGAAATCCAGAAATTGACGTTTTAAGTTTCTGTTTTCAAATTTAAACTGTTTTATCTTTGCCAATAGTTGTCCAAAGTCCGAATTACTTCCAACATTATGAAGCCCTTTTCATATATATTGATTCTGCATCAAAAGTTGAAAATACGTATTTTTGAAATGAAATCCAGAAATTGACGTTTTAAGTTTCTGTTTTCAAATTCAAACTGTTGTATCTTTGCCAATAATTGGCAAAAAGTCCGAATTTCTTCAAACATTATGAAGCCCGTTTCATGTATATTGATTCTGCATCAAACGTTGAAAACACGTATTTTTTAAATGAAATCCAGAAATTGACGTTTTAAGTTTCTGTTTTCAAATTTAAACTGTTGTATCTTCGCCAATAATTGTCCAAAGTCCGAATTTCTTCCAACATTATGAAGCCCTTTTCATATATATTGATTCTGCATCAAAAGTTGAAAATACGTATTTTTGAAATGAAATCCAGAAATTGACGTTCTAAGTTTCTGTTTTCAAATTTAAACTGTTGTATCTTCGCTCAACAATTGTCCAAATTCCGAATTTCTTCCAACATTATGAAGCCCTTTTCATATATATTGATTCTGCATCAAAAGTTGAAAATACGTATTTTTGAAATGAAATCCAGAAATTGACGTTTAAAGTTTCTGTTTTCAAATTTAAACTGTTGTATTTTCGCCCACAATTGTCCAAAGTCCGAATTTCTTCAAACATTATGTAGCCATTTTTATATAAATTGACCCTGCATCAAAATTTGAAAATACGTAATTTTGAAATGAAATCCAGAAATTGAGGATTAAATATCTGATTCCAAATTCAAACTGTTGTATCTTCGCCAATAATTGGCAAAAAGTCAGAATTTCTTCAAACATTATGAAGCCCTTTTCATATATATTGATTCTGCATCAAAAGTTGAAAATACGTATTTTTGAAATGAAATCCAGAAATTGACGTTTTAAGTTTCTGTTTTCAAATTTAAACTGTTGTATCTTCGCCCACAATTGTCCAAATTCCGAATTACTTCCAACATTATGAAGCCCTTTTCATATATATTGATTCTGCATCAAAAGTTGAAAATACGTATTTTTTAAATGAAATCCAGAAATTGACGTTTTAAGTTTCTGTTTTCAAATTTAAACTGTTGTATTTTCGCCCACAATTGTCCAAAGTCCGAATTTCTTCCAACATTATGAAGCCCTTTTCATATATATTGATTCTGCATCAAAAGTTGAAAATACGTAATTTTGAAATGAAATCCAGAAATTGACGTTTTAAGTTTCTGTTTTCAAATTCAAACTGTTGTATCTTCGCCAATAATTGGCAAAAAGTCCGAATTTCTTCAAACATTATGAAGCCCGTTTCATGTATATTGATCCTGCATCAAAAGTTGAAAATACGTAATTTTGAAATGAAATCGAGAAATTGACGTTTAAAGTTTCTGTTTTCAAATTCAAACTGTTTTATCTTCGCCAATAATTGTCCAAATTCCGAATTTCTTCCAACATTATGAAGCCCTTTTCATATATATTGATTCTGCATCAAAAGTTGAAAATACGTATTTTTGAAATGAAATCCAGAAATTGACGTTCTAAGTTTTTGTTTTCAAATTTAAACTGTTGTATATTCGCCCACAATTGTCAAAATTCCGAATTTCTTCCAACATTATGAAGCCCTTTTCATATATATTGATTCTGCATCAAACGTTGAAAACACGTATTTTTTAAATGAAATCCAGAAATTGACGTTTTAAGTTTCTGTTTTCAAATTTAAACTGTTTTATCTTTGCCAATAATTGTCCAAAGTCCGAATTTCTTCCAACATTATGAAGCCCTTTTCATATATATTGATTCTGCATCAAAAGTTGAAAATACGTATTTTTGAAATGAAATCCAGAAATTGACGTTTTAAGTTTCTGTTTTCAAATTCAAACTGTTGTATCTTCGCCAATAATTGGCAAAAGTCCGAATTTCTTCCAACATTATGAAGCCCTTTTCATATATATTGATTCTGCATCAAAAGTTGAAAATACGTATTTTTGAAATGAAATCCAGAAATTGACGTTTTAAGTTTCTGTTTTCAAATTTAAACTGTTGTATCTTCGCCAATAATTGTCCAAAAGTCCGAATTTCTTCCAACATTATGAAGCCCTTTTCATATATATTGATTCTGCATCAAAAGTTGAAAACACGTATTTTTGAAATGAAATCCAGAAATTGACGTTTTAAGTTTCTGTTTTCAAATTTAAACTGTTGTATCTTCGCCCACAATTGTCCAAAGTCCGAATTTCTTCCAACATTATGAAGCCCTTTTCATATATATTGATCCTGCATCAAAAGTTGAAAATACGTAATTTTGAAATGAAATCGAAAAAATTACGTTTAAAGTTTCTGTTTTCAAATTCAAACTGTTTTATCTTCGCCAATAATTGTCCAAATTCCGAATTTCTTCCAACATTATGAAGCCCTTTTCATATATATTGATTCTGCATCACAAGTTGAAAATACGTATTTTTGAAATTAAATCCAGAAATTGACGTTCTAAGTTTTTGTTTTCAAATTTAAACTGTTGTATATTCGCCCACAATTGTGAAAATTCCGAATTTCTTCCAACATTATGAAGCCCTTTTCATACATATTGAGTCTGCATCAAACGTTGAAAACACGTATTTTTTAAATGAAATCCAGAAATTGACGTTTTAAGTTTCTGTTTTCAAATTTAAACTGTTTTATCTTTGCCAATAGTTGTCCAAAGTCCGAATTACTTCCAACATTATGAAGCCCTTTTCATATATATTGATTCTGCATCAAAAGTTGAAAATACGTATTTTTGAAATGAAATCCAGAAATTGATGTTTTAAGTTTCTGTTTCCAAATTCAAACTGTTTTATCTTTGCCAATAATTGGCAAAAAGTCAGAATTTCTTCAAACATTATGAAGCCCGTTTCATGTATATTGATTCTGCATCAAACGTTGAAAACACGTATTTTTTAAATGAAATCCAGAAATTGACGTTTTAAGTTTCTGTTTACAAATTTAAACTGTTTTATCTTTGCCAATAGTTGTCCAAATTCCGAATTTCTTCCAACATTATGAAGCCCTTTTCATATATATTGATTCTGCATCAAAAGTTGAAAATACGTATTTTTGAAATTAAATCCAGAAATTGACGTTCTAAGTTTTTGTTTTCAAATTTAAACTGTTGTATATTCGCTCACAATTGTCCAAATTCCGAATTACTTCCAACATTATGAAGCCCTTTTCATATATATTGATTCTGCGTCAAAAGTTGAAAATACGTATTTTTGAAATGAAATCCAGAAATTGACGTTTAAAGTTTCTGTTTTCAAATTTAAACTGTTGTATTTTCGCCCACAATTGTCCAAAGTCCGAAATTCTTCAAACATTATGTAGCCATTTTTATATAAATTGACCCTGCATCAAAATTTGAAAATACGTAATTTTGAAATGAAATCCAGAAATTGAGGATTAAATATCTGATTCCAAATTCAAACTGTTGTATCTTCGCCAATAATTGGCAAAAAGTCAGAATTTCTTCAAACATTATGAAGCCCGTTTCATGTATATTGATTCTGCATCAAAAGTTGAAAACACGTATTTTTGAAATGAAATCCAGAAATTGACGTTTTAAGTTTCTGTTTTCAAATTTAAACTGTTTTATCTTCGCCAATAATTGTCCAAAGTCCGAATTACTTCCAACATTATGAAGCCCTTTTCATATATATTGATTCTGCATCAAAAGTTGAAAATACGTATTTTTGAAATGAAATCCAGAAATTGACGTTTTAAGTTTCTGTTTTCAAATTCAAACTGTTGTATCTTCGCCCACAATTGTCCAAAGTCCGAATTTCTTCCAACATTATGAAGCCCTTTTCATATATATTGATTCTGCATCAAAAGTTGAAAACACGTAATTTTGAAATGAAATCCAGAAATTGACGTTTTAAGTTTCTGTTTTCAAATTCAAACTGTTGTATCTTCGCCAATAATTGTCCAAAGTCCGAATTTCTTCCAACATTATGAAGCCCTTTTCATATATATTGATTCTGCATCAAAAGTTGAAAATACGTATTTTTGAAATGAAATCCAGAAATTGACGTTTTAAGTTTCTGTTTTCAAATTCAAACTGTTGTATCTTCGCCAATAATTGTCCAAAGTCCGAATTTCTTCCAACATTATGAAGCCCTTTTCATATATATTGATTCTGCATCAAAAGTTGAAAATACGTATTTTTGAAATGAAATCCAGAAATTGACGTTTTAAGTTTCTGTTTTCAAATTCAAACTGTTGTATCTTCGCCAACAATTGTCCAAATTCCGAATTTCTTCCAACATTATGAAGCCCTTTTCATATATATTGAGTCTGCATCAAAAGTTGAAAATACGTATTTTTTAAATGAAATCCAGAAATTGACGTTTTAAGTTTCTGTTTTCAAATTTAAACTGTTGTATTTTCGCCCACAATTGTCCAAAGTCCGAATTACTTCCAACATTATGAAGCCCTTTTCATATATATTGATTCTGCATCAAAAGTTGAAAACACGTAATTTTGAAATGAAATCCAGAAATTGACGTTTTAAGTTTCTGTTTTCAAATTCAAACTGTTGTATCTTCGCCAATAATTGGCAAAAAGTCCGAATTTCTTCAAACATTATGAAGCCCGTTTCATGTATATTGATCCTGCATCAAAAGTTGAAAATACGTAATTTTGAAATGAAATCGAAGAAATTGACGTTTAAAGTTTCTGTTTTCAAATTCAAACTGTTTTATCTTCGCCAATAATTGTCCAAATTCCGAATTTCTTCCAACATTATGAAGACCTTTTCATATATATTGATTCTGCATCACAAGTTGAAAATACGTATTTTTGAAATTAAATCCAGAAATTGACGTTCTAAGTTTTTGTTTTCAAATTTAAACTGTTGTATATTCGCCCACAATTGTGCAAATTCCGAATTTCTTCCAACATTATGAAGCCCTTTTCATATATATTGAGTCTGCATCAAACGTTGAAAACACGTATTTTTTAAATGAAATCCAGAAATTGACGTTTTAAGTTTCTGTTTTCAAATTTAAACTGTTTTATCTTTGCCAATAGTTGTCCAAAGTCCGAATTACTTCCAACATTATGAAGCCCTTTTCATATATATTGATTCTGCATCAAAAGTTGAAAATACGTATTTTTGAAATGAAATCCAGAAATTGACGTTTTAAGTTTCTGTTTTCAAATTCAAACTGTTGTATTTTCGCCCACAATTGTCCAAAGTCCGAATTTCTTCAAACATTATGAAGCCCTTTTTATATAAATTGATCCTGCATCAAAAGTTGAAAATACGTAATTTTGAAATGAAATCCAGAAATTGACGTTTAAAGTTTCTGTTTTCAAATTCAAACTGTTGTATCTTCGCCAATAATTGTCCAAAAGTCCGAATTTCTTCAAACATTATGAAGCCCTTTTCATATATATTGATTCTGCATCAAAAGTTGAAAATACGTATTTTTGAAATGAAATCCAGAAATTGACGTTCTAAGTTTCTGTTTTCAAATTTAAACTGTTGTATCTTCGCCAATAATTGTCCAAAGTCCGAATTACTTCCAACATTATGAAGCCCTTTTCATATATATTGATTCTGCATCAAAAGTTGAAAATACGTATTTTTTGAAATGAAATCCAGAAATTGACGTTTTAAGTTTCTGTTTTCAAATTTAAACTGTTGTATTTTCGCCCACAATTGTCCAAAGTCCGAATTTCTTCCAACATTATGAAGCCCTTTTTATATAAATTGATCCTGCATCAAAATTTGAAAACACGTAATTTTGAATTCGGACTTTGGACAACTATGGGCAAAAATAAAACAGTATAAATTTGAAAACAAAAACTTAAAATCAATTTCTGGATTAAAAAAAAGAAATACGTATTTTCAACTTTATAGATGCAGACTTAATATACAAAGAAGCCAATGCTGGAAGTAATTCGGAATTTGGACAACGGTGGGAGAATATACAACAGTTTAAATTTGAAAACTAAAAACTTAGAACGTCAATTTCGGGATTTCTGAATTTCAAAAATACGTATTTTCAGCTTTTGATGCAAGTATTGTCAACCATAATGTTTGAAATTCAGGGCTTTTGCCATACATGTTGGAATCGAATATTCGGAATCCTGGACAATTATCTGGCGATTGCATTTCAACAGTTACGTATTTTCCCGATACAGTAACACATGTTTGGACTTTGAGGCAACTATTAATTTCAACGAGATAATTTGAAGCAGAGCTTTAAACTCTGGATTTCATTTCAATTTGATATATGAGAAAGGGCTTCATAATGTTGAATAATTCGGACTTGAGACAACTTGTGAGATAAGACAGTTTAAATTTGAAAACAGAAACTAAAACGTCAATTTCTGGATTTAGTACATTGATGCGTTTGATGCGAACTGAACAATGAGGGCTTCGTAATGTTGGAAGAAATTCGGACTTTGGACAACTATCTGAGCAAAGAAGATACAACAGTTTAAATTTGAAAACCAGAAGGCTTAGATACGTGAGTTCCTCGGTTTCGTTCAATACGATACGTGTTTTCAACGTTGTGATGCAGAATCAATATACATGCAACGGGCTTCGTAATGTTGGAAGAGAGGTCGGACGTTTTGCCAGTTATTGGCGAATTTGAAAACAGAAACTTTAAACGTAATTTTTGATTTTCAAATTTCAAAATTACGATGCAGGGTCAAGCTACATAAAAAGAGCAACATAATGTTTGAAGAAATTCGGACGTTGCAAAATTATGGGCGAAAATACAACTGCTTAAATTTGAAAACAGAAACTTAAAACGTCAATTTCTCGATGTCATTTAAAAAATACGTGTTTTCAAAGTTTGATAAATCTGAAAAGGGGACTTGGACAATTGTGGGCGAAAATACAACGGCAAATTTGGCAAGCAAAACGTCGATTTTGATTTTCATTAAAAAAAAGAAATTATTTCAACTTTTGATAGAACTCAATGGGGGCACAAGTAGCAGGTAATTCCGGAGATTTGAACCAATTGTGGTGATATACAACAGTTTAAATTTGAAAACAAAAAACTTAGAACGTCAATTTCTAGATTTCATTTCAAAAACAGTATTTTCGAGCACGATGCAGAATTGTAGCGCTAATATATGTTGGAAATTCAATTTGAACAACTATTGTAGATGGTAGTTTAGAATTATAGAAACTTAAAATGCAGATTTAATTTAAAAAATACGTGTTGCAACATTTGTCTGAATAATATGTATGAAAATTTCGGAAGAAATTCGGAATTTTCACAATTGTGGGCGAATATACAACAGTTTGAATTTGAAAACAGAAACTTGAAACATTCATTTCAAAGTACGTGTTTTCAACGATGCGAAATCAATATATATGAGGGCTTCATGTTGGAGTAATTCGGACTTTGGACAACTGGCAAGAAATAAAACAGTTTAAATTTGAAGCAGAAACTTAAGCAATTTCTGAATTTAATTTAAAAAACCGGCGCGTTGTCGGAAACAATATGAGGCTTCATATCAAATTGGGGAGCTGTGTTTGAATACGGCGGACTGAATTTGAAAACAGAATAAAACATCTAAAAAAATTTTGTCAATTTTCAATTTTGATAAATCAATATGCTTCTGTTGAGACAACTGTGTATAAAACAATTTAAATTTGAGCAATAAACGTCAATTTCGGATTTATTGCCGTAACAAAACATTGAACAATATGTATGAAAATTTCATAATGTTGGAGAAATTCGAATTTTTCACAGTGAGGCGAGATACAACAGTTTAAATTTGAAGCGAAACTAGAACGACGGATTTCATTCAAAATACGTATTTTCAGCTTGTGATACGAGCATGTAGTCGGAATTTTGAACAGTGTGAAATTGACGAGCCTTACAACGATTTAAATTTGAAACCAGAACGTCAATTTTCTGGATTTCATTTTGATCGCAGAATCAATATGAAGGGCTTCATAATTTGGAAGAAATTCTGACTTTTGGTATTGGCGAGATGACGGATTTGAATTTGGAATCGAATGTTCTGGATTTCATTCAAAATTACGTATTCAAATTTTGATACTGTAATTTATATAAAAATGGCACATGTTGAAATCGGATGTACAGTGGGCGAAAATACAACAGTTTAAATTTGAAACAGAAACGGCGTAATTTACGGATTTCATTCAAAAAATACATGTTTTCAGCATTTTGGAAACGGGGCTTCATAATGTTGGAAATGAATTCGGAATTTGAGCAATTGAAGCGAATATACAACTAGTTGAAACAAAACTTAGACGTCAATTTCTGGATTTAATTTCAAAAATGTACGTATTTTCGAAAAAACGTGCAGAATCATTATGAAGGCAATGTTGGAAAATTCGGAAGTTGTATTAGTTTAAATTTGTAGTGAAACCCCAAAACGTCAATTTCTGGATTTTGCTAGAAAACGTGTTTTCCAGCGTTTTGATGCGGAAATGTACATGAGGCGAACTCATGTTTGGAAATTTTTGCCGAAATTGTCAACTAAAATTTTGAATTTGGAAACGAAGCAAAAACGTTTCATTCCCAACGATGCGGAAGATCAGTCGAAAATGTAATTGAGAAAGCGAAATAGCGTCTCTGGTCGGCGAATATTGTTGAGCTGAAAATGACTGTAATTTTCATTCCTCGTCGAGATATGATGAGAAATAATTTGATTATTTGCGGAGCAGTTGTTGAAGCGAAATTCGCGTCGATATTCAAAAATTACATGTTTCAAATTTTGATGCAGAATCAATAATATATGAAAATTTCAACTGTATTGGAAATAATTGTGGAGAAATACAACGGCAAATTTGAAGCGAAATGGAAACGTCAAATTTTGGATTTCGACAAAAAAAAAGTATTTTTCCACGGCACGATGCAGCTCAATAACATGAAGGGCTTCATAATGACGGAAGCGATTTGGATGAGTGTGAGCTAAGTTGAGCCAAAACTAGAACATTTTCTTCGGCCAAAATACGTATTTTCAACTTTTGATCTGGGAGTAATATATGTGAGAATGATGTTTGAAGAAATTTTGCCAATTATTGGTAGAAGATACAACAGTTTAATTTAATCCTCAATTTCTGGATTTCAAAACATATTTTCAAATGGGTCATTTATATAAGTACATAATGTTTGAAATTTAATTGAAGGCGAGCTTTAAACGTCAATTTCTGGATTTCATTTCGAAACACGTATTTTCAACTTTGACGCAGAATCGGACTTCATTGGAATTCGAATTTGGGCAATTGTGAGCGAAATATACTGGCTGGTTAGAAATTTGAGCAAAAACTCGATTTTCTAGTTTTAATTTCAAAAACACGTGATAACTTTTGATACAGAATCTATATATGAAAATTTCATAATGTTGGAATTTATTTATTGGCAAGATAAAACCGGTTTAAATTTGCAAACAGAAACTTAAAACGTCAATTTCTCGATTTCATTTCAAAAAATACGTTTTTCAACATTTGATGCAGAATCAATATACATGAAACGGGCTTCATAATATTTGAAGAAATTCTGACTTTTTACCGCCAATTATTGTAAAAGATAAAACAGTTTGAATTTGGAAACAAACTATCAATTTCGGATATTTCAAAAATACGTATTTTTTCGCTGTGCAGAATCCAATATATATGAAAGGGCTTCATAATATTGGAAAACGGACTTTGGACTATTGTGAGAATAAAACGATTTAAAATTTGAAAACGAAACTAAACATTGGATTTGGGTAAATACGTGTTTTCAAATATGTATGAGGCTTAAATGTGAGAGGAGATTTCTGAAATTGTGACGTCATCACAACAGTTTAAATTTGAAAACAAAAAATTAGAACGTGTTTAATTTCAAAAATACGTATTTACGAATCAATATGAAGGTCTCCATAAATATTGAAGAAATTGGAATTTGGACAATTATTGGCGAATAAAACTGTTTGAATTTGAAAGCAGAAACCGATTTCATTTCAAAATTACGTATTTTTCACGTGCAGGATCAAACCATTTGGAAAATCTGACACAATTGTAGCGAATACAACAGTTTGAATTTGAAAACAAAACTATAACGTCAATTTCTGAAATTCATTTCAAAATTACGTGTTTTCAAATTTGATGTCTCAGAATCAATATATGAAAAGGGCTAAACCTTGTGGGCGAGCTCTGGCAACCAAATTTGAGCGAAGCTTAAAACGTCAATTTTTAGTTTCAAGTATTTCAAACATTAGAGGGCTTCTCAATGTTGGAGTAATTCGGAATTTGAACGGTGTGAGCGAATATACAACAGTTTAAATTTGAAAACAAAAACTAAGAACGTCAATTTCTGGATTTCATTTTTTTTTTTTTTTTTTTTTTTTTTTTTTTCAAAATCAATATATATGAAAAGGGCTTCATAATGTTTGAAGAAATTCTGACTTTTGCCGATGTGGCGGGAATTACAACGGCAATTTTGGAATCAGACAATCTCGAACCTTAGTTTCATTTCAAAATTGTATTTTTGATGCAGAATTATATAAAAATGGCTACACGGACAACAGTTTGAAACAAGCGCGTCAATTCTGAATTTCATTCAAACCGTATTTTCAACTTTTGACGCAGAGATCAATATATATGAAAACTTCATAATGTTGTGGAATTTGGATGAGCGAAATATGCAGTTTAAATTTGAAAACAGAACGTCAATTTCTGAATTTCATTTCAACTTTTTTTTTTTTTTACTTTTGTTTTTTTTTTTTTTTTTTTTTTTTTTCTTTTTTTTTTTTTTTTTTTTTTTTTTTTTTCGAGACAGTTTGAATTTGGAACTTTTTTTTTTGGATTTCATTTCAAAAATTGCGTATTTACCGTTTTTTTTTTTTTTTTTTTTTTTTTTTTTTTTTTGGCTTTTTTTTTTTTTTTTTTTTTTTTTTTTACTTTAATTGTGGGCGAAAATTGTACAACAGTTTACAACAGTTTGAATTTGAAAGCAGAAACTTTAAACGTCAATTTTCTGGATTTCCATTTCAGAGCGCATTTTCTTTTGACGCAGAATCAATATATGAAAAGGGCTTCATATGTTGGAAATCGGAAATTTGAACAATTGTAGGCAGTATACAACAGTTTAAATTTGAAATTGCTTAGAACGTCAATTTCTGAATTTAATTTCAAAATACGTATTTTCAACTTTTGATGCAGAATCAATATATATGAAAATTTCTGTATTGAAGGAATTCGAAAATTTGGGGACCAAAACTGTGGCAAAAAATTTGTAAAAAAACGAAACTTAAAACGTCAATTTCTGGATTTCGACCATGTTTTCAACGTTTGTGCAGAATCAATATACATGAAACCGGACTTCTGAAAATTCTGACTTTTGCCAATTATTGTAGTTTGAATTTGGAAACAGAAACTTAAAATCGAACGATAAATCAATATATGAGGGTTTCTATGTTGGAAATAATTCAGTATTGGTAAAATTTGAAAACAGAAACCAAAACGTCAATTTTTGGATTTAATTTAAAAAACACGATGTTTCAACGTTTGATGCAGATATGTATGAAAAGGGCTTCATAATGTTGGAAGAATTCGGAATTTTCATAGCAACAGTTTGAGTTTGACTTAAAACGTCAGTGGAACGTGTTTTCAAATTTTCAGAATATGAGGGCTCGCATTGGGTAATTCGGACTGAACTATTGGCAAAACCAAAACGGATTTAAATTTGAAAACGAAACTAAAACGTCAATTTCAAAAAATACGTGTTTCAACATTTGATATATGTGAGAATACAATATTGGAAAATTCGGAATTTTGAGCTCTCACAACAGTTTAAATTTGAAGCAAAAACATTTCTAATTTCAAAATACGTATTTTCAACTTGTGATGCAGAATCAATATATGAAGGTCTCCACTTGGGCGGGAACAGGCAATTATGGCGAAAATTCAATTTGAACTGAAAACAGAAACTTTAAACATATTTTTTTCGATTTCATTTCAAAAAATTCAACTTTGCAGGATCAATATACATGAAACCGGAGAAATATATGTTTGAAGAAATTCGGACTTTTGCCAATTGGCGGGAATACAACAGTTTGAATTTGAAAACTTAGGCAAAACGTCAATTTCTGAATTTCAAAATACGTGTTTTCAAATTTTGATGCGAATCAATATATGGCTAGTTGTAGGCGAATACAACGGTTAGAAATTTGAAAAACTTAGAACGTCATTCTGGATTTCGTTTCAAACTTTTCGATGCAGAATCAATATATATGAAAAGGAGAAATAATGTTGGAGAAATTCCGGAAATTTGGACAACTATTGGCAAGATAAGGCAATTTGTAAACGAAACTTAAAACGTCAATTTCTGGATTTTCATTTAAAAAATACGTGTTTCAGCGTTCCAATACCTTGACGGAGCTCATGTGATTTGAAGAAATTCTGACTTTATATTGGCAAAAAGGTGAAACGGTTTGAATTTGGAAACAGAAAACAAAAAATCGATTTCTCATTTCAAGCCATATTTTCAACTTTGATGCAGAGGAGCCTAAAATCGACTGGACAATATTGGCAAAATAAAACAGTTTAAATTTGAAACGAAATATAGTTTCAAAAAATACGTGTTTTCAACGTTTATTAGAACTCAATATGTATGAAAAGAACTTCATAATGTTGGAAGAAAATTCGGAATTTTCTGGTGGGCGAATGCAACAGTTTAAATTTGAAACCAAAATCGAACGTCAATTTCTGGATTCTTCAAAAATATGCAACATGATGCGAAATCGAAAGGTCTCCGCATGTTGGAAGAAATTCGAATTTGAGACAATTATTGGCGAGATAAACAGTTTGAATTTGAAGCGAAACTTAAACGTAATTTTTCGATTTCTGAAATTACGATGCGGATCAGGCCATGAAACGAGGCTTCATATGTTCGGACTTGCCAATTATTGGCGAAATACAACAGTTTGAATTTGAAAACAGAGCTTAAAACGTCGAACAGATTCATTTCAAAATTACGTGTTTTCAATTACGATACTAATATATATGGGCTTCATAATATTGGGACTTTGAAATGAGCCGAAAATACAGCAGCTAGGGTGAAAACCAAATTTTTTGGATTTCGATAAAAAAAAAGTATTTCAACTTTTTGATACGAGATGTATATGTAAAGGGCTTCGCGGAAAATAATTCGGAATTTGGACAATTGTGAGCGAATATAAAGTTTTAAATTGAAAACAAAAAAAACTAGAACATCAGTTTCTGGATTTCATTTCAAAAATACGTATTTTTCAACTTTTTGATGCAGAATCAATATGAGGGCTTCATAATGTTTGAAGAAATTCGACTTTTGCCGAATCGAATCCTCAATTTCTCATTTCCGAAATACGTATTTTCAAATTTTATTAAAAGTCAATTTATATAAAAAATGGCTACATGTTTGAAATTTCGGACTTTGAACAATTGGGCGGGAAATACAACAGTTTAAATTTGAGAAGCGGGAAACTTTAAACCTCATCTGAATTTCAAAAATACGTATTTACAACTTTTGACAGAATGTTTCATGTTGGAAGTAATTCGAATTTGGTAGTGTGAGCGAATTGCTACAACTTTTGGCCCAAAAATTTGAAGAAATTTCTGGATTTAATTTCAAAAATACGTATTTTCAACTTTTGATACGGGAATCAATATATAGAAAAGGGCTTCCGCGGAAGAAATTCGGAATTTGGACAACTATTGGCAAGGTAGTTTAGAACTAGGCAGAAACTAAAACGTCAATTTCATTTAAAAAATACGTGTTTTCAACGTTTGATGCGTCAAGCTGCTTAAAACTCATGTTTGAAGGAAATTCTGACTTTTTGCCAATTATTGGCAAAAAAACAGTTTGAATTTGAAACAGAAGCCCAAAATCAATTTCTGGATTTCATTTCAAAAAATACGTATTTTCAACTTTGTCTGGGAATATATATGAAAAGGGCTTCATAATATTGGGTCGGACTGGACAACTATTGGCAAAATAAAACAGTAAAACGTCAATTTCTAGTTTGAAAATACGTGTTTTCCAACATTTTACGAGAATATGAAAAATAATGACGGAAAATTCGGAGATTTTCACAATTGTTGAGCATGTAACAGTTAAATTTGAAAACAAAAACTAGAACGTCAATTTCTAGATTTAATTTCAAAAATAATTTCGAATCAACATATACGCAATGTTGGAAAGAAATTCAATTTGAACGAGCGAAAACAATTTAGTGAAAACCGTAATTTTTCGATTTGTATTTTCAACTTTTGCAGAGATCAATGCCATGTGAGCTTCATATGTTTGAAAATTGAACTTTTGCCAATTATTGGCGAAGATACAACAGTTGATTTGAAAACAGAAACTTAAAACGTGTTGGAATTCATTTCAAAATTACGTGTCTCAAATTCCCGTATATATGAAAATTTCAGGTATTGAACCGGGTAAATTGACGAAAACTCTGGCAGCTTAAATTTGAGCAGAAACTTAAACGTCAATTTGGATTTCTTGAAAATATTTTGCTTTGTCTGGCTCAATATATATGAGAATATAATGTTGGAGTAATTCACATGTACGGCAATTTAAATTTGTAAAAACTAGAACATCAATTTCTGGATTTCGTATTCAACTTGTGCAGTCAACCTAATATGTAGCTCATGTTTGAAATTCTGACTTTTTAGTATTGAAAACGATTTGAATTTGGAATCAATATTTAATCCTCATTTAGTTTCATTCAATTACGTATTTTCAGAATTTTGTGCAAAAATTATATAAAAGTAGCTGCATATTTGAAGAATTTCGGATATTCGTTGTTGTGGGCAGAAAACCCAACAGTTTGGAATTTGAGAAACAAAATTTCAAACGCGTCAATTTCTGGATTTCATTTCAAAATACGTATTTTCAACTTTTGACGCAGAATCTTGTTTGGACAATTGTGAGCGAACGTTTAAATTTGAAAAACTAGAACGTCAATTTCTGGATTTAATTTCCGAAATACGTATTTTCAACTTTGTCCGAGTGTATATATGAAAGGGCCTTCATATTGGAATTTGACTGAGACAACCTAATTGGCGAGCAAAACGTTTAGAACATGAAGCGAAACTGAAACGTCAATTTCTGGTTTCATTTAAAAAAATACGTGTTTTCAGCGTTTGTCTAGAATCAATGTAAAATTGAAGGCAATCGCAATGTTTGAAACTTGTAATTGGTGGCAAAATGACAAAACGGATTTGAATTTGAAACGAAACCAAAAATCAATTTCTGAATTTCATTTCAAAAAATACGTATTTTTGTGCAGAATCAATATGAGCTTCTGAAATTCGGATAGTGGCTTATTGGCAAAGATAAAACTATTTAAATTTGGCAAACGTCAATTTAAAGTACGTTGCTCAATAATGGGAGAGCTGCATATGTTGGAAGAAATTCGGGGTACAATTGGTAGCGTACAACAGTTTAAGAATTTGAAAACCAAAACTTAGAACGTCAATTTCTGGATTTAATTTCAAAAATACGTATTTTCAGCTTGTGATGCAGGAAATCAATATATAGAAAGGTCTCCATAATCAATGTTGGAGAATTCGGAACTGGATTGAAGAATAAAACACTTTGAATTTAGTGAAACTTTAAAATATTTTTTTGAATTTCATTTCAAAATTACGTATTTTTCCACTTTTGATGCAGGATCAATTTATATAAAGGCGCATCATGTTGGAGTGAAATTCGGGATTTGGGCAATTGTGGGCGGGAAATAAAACTTAAGCTTAAATTGAAACTTAAAACGTCAATTTTTTGATTTCGGTAAAAAAAAAATATTTTCAACTTTTTGACAGACTCAATGTATATGAGAATATGTTGGAAAACTACGAGATTTGAACATTATTGGAGAAGTACAACGATTTGAATTTGACAATATGACGTCAATTTCTGGATTTCATTTCAAAATACGTCTTTTCAAATTTTGTCTGAATCACACTATATACGAGAACATATCGAAATTGGAGTAATTCGCGTTTTGCCAATTATTGGAAAAGATAAAACAGTTTGAATTTGGAAAACGAAAACTTTAAACATGTTTTTTCGATTTCATTTCAAAATTGCATGTTTTCGATGCAGGATCTATATATGAAAGGCTTCGCATAATGTTGGAAGTAATTGCCAATTATTATTGGCAAAGATAAAACCAGTTTGGAATTTGAAGCAAAACCAAAAATCAATTTGGAACATTTCAAAAACTCCATATTTTCAACTTTTGACCAGAATCAATATATATGAGGGCTTCATAATGTAAACAATTCGGAATTTTTTTTTTTTTTTTTTTTTTTTTTTTTTGCAGCTTTTTATATTTGAAAACAAAAACTTAGAACGTCAATTTCTGGATATAATTTCAAAATACGTATTTTCAACTTTTGTCGTAGATCAATATATGAAGGGCTTCATATCTGTGGAAAAGCGGAAATTGGGCAATTATTGGCGAAGATGCAACAGTTTTGATTTTTTTTTTTTTTTTTTTTTTTTTTTTTAAACGTAAATTTTTTTTTTTTTTTTTTTTTTTCCACTTTGATACGGGATCAATTTATAAAAAACTATGTGTTGAATGAGTTTTGGTCAATTGTAGGCAGTAAACGAATTTGAAAACAGAAACTTAAAACGTCAGTTTGTAAAAAAAGTATTTTTCAACTTTTGATGCAGACTCAATATATATGAAAGGGCTCATGTGTTAACGATTTGAAAACGAAACGTTAATTTCTGGATTTCGTTTCAAAATACGTATTTTCAACTTGATGTAGGATCAATTTATAAAAAGGAGCTTCGCAAACCGGACTTGGGGTAGTGAGCCTTGAAAACGAGAAAAACGTCAATTTTGATTTCATTAAAAAAAAACGTCAACTTTTGATGCAGACTTTCAATATATGAGGGCTTCATAATATTGGAAGAAATTTGGACAATTATTGGAGAAATTGTGATTTGACAACAGAAACTTTAAACGTCCAATTTCTGGTTTCATTTCGAAATACGTCTTTTCAAATTTTTGATGCAGAATCCATATATATGAAAAAGGCTTCATAATGTGGAAATTGGACGTTTTTATTATTTTGAATTTGGAAACGAAACTTTAAACGTAATTTTTCGATTTCATTTCAAAATTACGTATTTTCAACTTTTTGATGCAGGATCCATAGTGTATGAAAAAGGCTTCATAATGTTGGAAGTAATTCCGACTTTTTGCCAATTATTGGCGAAGATAAAACAGTTGAATTTGGAAACAGAAACTTAAAAAATCAATTTCTGGATTTCATTTCAAAAATGCATATTTTCCAACTTTTGACGCAGAATCAATATATGAAAAGGGCTTCATAATGTAGAAATAATTCGGAATTTGGACAATTAGCGGCGAATATACAGCAGTTTATATTGAAAACAAAAACTTAGAACGTCAATTTCTGAATTTCATTTAAAAATACGTATTTCAACTTTTGATGCGAATTATATGAAAGTTTCATAATGTTGGACAATTATTGGCGAGAAAATCTGTGAGTTTTGAATTTAACAAACTTTAAACGTAAATTTCGATTTCATTTCAAATTATATTTTCCACTTTTGATGCAGGATCAATTATAAAACTTCATAATGTTGGATGAAAATTCCGTGAACAATTATGGGCGAAAATACACAACAGCAAATTTGAAAACACAAACTTTAAAACGTCAATTTTTTGGATTTCATTGAAAAAAAAAGTATTTTCAACTTTTGATGCAGACTCAATATATATGACATATATGAGGGCTTCATAATGTTGGGAAATTGATTTGGATTATGAACGTAATTTTTTTTTTAAATTTGATTTTTTTTTTTTTTTTTTTTTTATTTCTTTTTTTTTTTTTTTTTTTTTTTTTTTATTTTTTTTTTTTTTTTTTTTTTTTTTTTTTTGGGCTTCGGAAGGAATTCGGACTTTAATAATTGTAGGGGCGAAAATACAACAGCTTGAATTTGAAAACAGAAACTTAAAACGTCAATTTCTGATTTCATTTAAAAAATATGTATTTTCAACTTTTTGATGCAGACTCAATTTTTTTTTTTTTTTTTTTTTTATGTTGGAAGAAATTCGGAATTTGGACAATTATTGAGAAGATACTAAACAGCCGAATTTGAAAACAGAAACTTTAAACGTCAATTTCTGGATTTCATTTCAAAAAATACGTCTTTTTCAAATTTTGATGCAGAATCCATATATGAAAAAGCGCCTCATAATGTTGAAGTAATTCCGACTTTTGCCAATTATTGCAAACATAAAACAGTTTGAATTTGGAAACAGAAACTTAAAAAAATCAATTTCTGGCATTTCATTTCAAAAAATACGTATTTTCAACCTTTTGACGCAGAATCAATATATATGAAAAGG
>JAWNMZ010000108.1:0-47884 GCA_035043445.1 Drosophila silvestris
TTCCGTTTAGATTCATTTAAATATTAAGCCAGTTGTACGCTGCAGATAGCGCAGCGTACACAGTAATAAAGTACACCCAATCTATGCATTGCGATAAGAAATATGTTGAGCGGCCTGCACTTGAGCGGCCTGCACTTGAGCGGCCTGCACTCGAGCGGCCTGCACTCGAGCGGCCTGCACTTAACAGAGAGTAGCTCAGTCAGCGTCATAAATAAGATCAGTTTAAGACTTGGTATCTGTACACGCATAGATAACCATTGATTGCTTAGGTCAACCCGCAGATAGCATAGCTAATCCTAAGCAAACATTATCTTCTAAAAATTCTGTATAAAAACGATGCATTTTTCTTCAATAAAGTCAGTGTCTTTTGGAGTGTCTTTAGAGTCTTAGCACATACAAGTCTACTCTTTATTTTCTACCATCGCATTCACTGTGCGCAACGAAGGACCTCCCTCTCCGTAAAGTCCAACTAGTTACAAGTGCTAGTTGCGACGCCTTTTAGTAGTCAGTTTATGTGCTGACTGCTTCCCTTTAAACATACACAAACATTTTGGTGACCCCGACGTGATTTCCTGCAGTTGTCAACTAGGCGACAAAAGGGATAACCAATCTCCAAAATCCACATTTGAAGTTGTCAACAAGGCGACAATCAAAAGGATACCTGCAATCTCCTAACACAGTTCACTATATCTGTGTTACTGAGACCATCTGAAGTTGTCAACTAGGCGACATATCAGGATAAAAGTTTGCTCTCGTTAGTTGAACGACCACAGCACTTATATCAAAGTCCACCAAGCGACAAAAAATAAAAACTGATTAAGAAACAGATATACCAATACATATCTGTAAAAGTCCAACAAGCGACAAAAATCAGTCAAAATGGCATCAGAAAAAGTAACCATCAATGAGTTGCTTGATGTCCAGCAAGATATTAGCGATGAGATTGTTCGGCTGATATCTAATTATAAAAAAGATTCCGCTGAGAGAAAATCTCAGGCCGGCTATCACAAAATTAAAACAGATTCTCTCAATGAGAAATGGAATGTTGTCCAAAAAAATGACGAAGTCATTAGAAATTCTGGCGAGCTACAGAAAAATCATGAATATTTCACCTACTATGAGGACATAAAAACAACAGTTCTAAAGTACTTAGAAATAATCAAAAACGACGCTGAAACCATAAATCAAGCCACAAGCAAGAAGCTTGAGCTTGGCGATGGACAGCGGCAGCAATCAACCTTAGAACCCAAGGTGATTGCATTGTGCCGGCGACAAAGGGCAATGATCGCATCACTACACCGCACATTGCGCCAAAGCACCCCTATTGAGCTCGCAGCATTAGAGCTCATAAGGAATCTATGGACACAAATTCAAGAGGTCCATTTTCGGCTGTATGAAGAAGTTGAAAATCCAGAAGAAAATGGATATGATACAAAGGAGTATCTACAGGCAGAAGAAGATGTACAAAGGGCACTAGCTTCAAAAGAAAATAAGCAGTGCACCAAAGACATAAACTTGCCTCGCATAACCATCCCCAAATTTGATGGGGATATCTTAAAATGGACACAATTCTTTGATATGTTTGTGTCCATGGTACACAAGACTAACATGCCAACAATTCAAAAAATGTGGTATTTAAAAACCAGCGTGATCGGTGAGGCAGAAAGATTAATACGCCAAATCGACTTGAAAGAGGATAACTACCTTCACGCATGGAACATGTTGGTTGACGCATACGACAACCCAAGAGACATAGCATCAACGGTATTGAACCGATTTTTAATGCAACAAGCCATTAACGACAATACAAAATCGCTTAAGGAACTATACATAGTCACTCTGGAGTCCCTTGCATCTCTCAAGGGACTCGGATTAGACATCTCAACGTGGGACCCAATTTTAATAGCGGTCATTCAAAATAAGCTGGACAGCACAAATAAAACGCTGTACGAGCAATCATTAAGCAACTCAAAGCAAATACAGAAACTGGACACCATGCTCCAGTTTCTTGAACAACGAGTTCGTGTTTTAGCTAGCGGAAGCAAAACACATAGCAATGCCAAAAGGCATTCGATGGGATCAACTTGTGCATCCTCCTCAACTACAAGGAAGAATTGCCTCTATTGCAAGAAGTCTGATCATATCATATTTCGGTGCGACGATTTCCGTGCAAAGACAGCCGCTGAGAGATTGAATTGGATCCAACGACAAAAACTATGTGTCAACTGCCTCCAAGGAGACCACATGGCAAAGGTTTGCCCAAGTCGTTTTAAATGCTTCAAGTGCCAAAAAAAACACAACACGCTGCTGCATTTGGAAAATTCTTCAATGGAGCAACAAAATCCAATTGTAGCATCAGCAAGTATCAAAAATATAAATCTACTTGCAACAGCAAAGGTAATAGTCCAAGGAAATAATGGACAACAAGCTACTTTCAAGGCTTTGCTGGATTCTGGATCACAGATTAACGTAATATCAGAACGACTCGCCTCTTTATTATCTTTAAAACGACACGATTCCACACTACGAATTGAAGGCATCGGTAGACAACAAAAGACAAGCAGAGCTCGCGTAAATCTGTTGGTAAAGTCATTATACAACGACTTTACATTGCGGATCGAAGCATTTATTCTACCGCACATTATTACGGATCAGCCAGCCCAAAGCATAAATAATAAAGATTGGAACATACCAGCAACCCTTCCATTGGCAGATCCCCAATTCAACAAACCTGGCAAAATCGACCTGCTTATCGGTGCG
Source organism: Drosophila silvestris (assembly GCA_035043445.1). NCBI lineage: Eukaryota > Metazoa > Arthropoda > Insecta > Diptera > Drosophilidae > Drosophila > Drosophila silvestris. The sequence continues at coordinate 2,761 of JAWNMZ010000108.1, forward strand.
GAACACTATTACGCACTATTACTCCCACAACAACACAAAATACCTTCTGGTCCAATCATGCAAAAGACCAAGTTGGGATGGGTTGTGGCTGGAAAAGTAAAAGAATCAAAGACGTCAGTAGCCATTTGTGCAGTAGCTACAGGAGAAGAAACGAATACCATAATGGAGCGATTCTGGACTCTAGACAACTTTGAAACAGCAGAAAGGCATCGTACACCAACTGAAAAGGAGTGCGAGAGCCATTTCATTGAGAACTTGCAGACTGCTGCAGATGGGAGATTTATCGTAAAATTGCCGTTTGCTGAACATTCTTCAGCCCTGGGGCCCTCGTTGGAGACGGCAGAAAAAAGATTCCTCGCACTTGAAAGAAGGACAGATTCAAAAATCTGGAAGGCATATGTGGACTTCATGACCGAATATGAACAATTGGGTCATATGAAAGCTGTCCCTCGAAAACTCCTTCCAACAAACCACTACTTCATCCCTCATCATTGTGTGCTGAAACCTGACAGCAGCACCACAAAGCTAAGAGTAGTCTTCGATGCATCATGTAAGACATCGACAGGAAAATCATTAAACGACATATTGCAAGTAGGACCCACGGTACAAAGTGATCTCATGTCAATTCTACTGAGATTCAGAACACATAAATACGTATTTACGGCAGATATCGAAAAGATGTATCGCCAAATATGGTTAAACCCTGAACACCAATTTAATCAAATGATAGTTTGGAGACAAAATCCAAATGATGAGTTAAAATACTATCGATTAAAAACGGTCACATATGGAACATCATCGGCTCCGTTTTTGGCAACTAAGTGTCTAAATCACTTAGCCTCACTTCATATAAGCAGTTCACCATTAGGATCCTCTGCCTTAAGGGATGACTTCTACGTAGATGATTGCCTCACAGGAGCAGACTCGATACAGGAAGCAATCCAAATTCGACAGGAGTTGGTAAAAATACTGCTCCCCAACGGATTCAAATTACGCAAATGGTGCTCAAACAATGAGCAAATTCTTCAAGGAATTCCCAAGGACGACATAGTAAGCGATATTAAGCTTGACGAAACACTGGAACACTACAGTGTTAAGACATTGGGCCTTATTTGGATGCCAAAAAGGGATCAACTTTGCGGCCGCACACAAGGCAGCACAACAAAAAGGATTACAAAACGTGTAATTTGCTCGGAGTTGGCAAAGATCTTCGACCCTCTTGGCCTGTTCGCTCCAGTCGTGGTAAAAGCAAAAATCTTTATGCAGCGACTCTGGGAATCAAAACTCGACTGGGACGATGAATTACCTGCGAATATACAGAACGAGTGGAAGGATTATAGAGAGGACTTGCAAAGCCTTAACTCGATACAAATTCCAAGGCACATATACGATGGAAAAACTCCAGTCACGAAGGAATTGCACACATTTGTGGATGCTTCAGAGCAGGCATATGGCGCAGCAATATATGTACGCGCAACGTACAAAAACAAGCAAATATCTCTGCGTTTACTATGCTCAAAGTCTCGAGTGGCTCCAACCGCAAAACAGTCACTACCTCGGCTAGAACTATGTGCTGCATTATTGGGTGCTGAGCTCGCGGACAGAATTCGACGCGATCTCAACCTTGACTCCACCACAGTGCCAGGATACTTTTGGTCGGATTCTACCGTTGTTCTTTCATGGATCAACGCGCCGTCATCCACATATCATACGTTTGTGGCCAACCGAATAGCAAAAATTCAGGCAGTGACAAGTCAAAATAATTGGCGGCATGTATCATCTGCCAACAACGCAGCAGATGTGCTCTCAAGAGGAATATCCGCACGAAAGTTACACAAGCATAGTCTATGGCTCTATGGACCACTCTTTTTGCATGGCACTCCAGACAAATGGATAGCCCCTCCCGTCATCTCTCCGAGCAACCTGGAAAGGAAAACAAAGCATATAAGCCTGACTGCAACTCAAGCAACAATAGGCGAAGAGTTGTATACCTGTCGACACAGCAACTCATTTCGTAAATTACAACGCATCGTGGCTTATATGTTGCGATTCTGCTACAAGCGATACAGATCAGCAACAACCACGCTGTGTAAAATGGAACTGGATTGCGCTCGCAATATAATTCTACAAACAATACAGCAAGCTGAATTTACAGCTGAGCTGAAAGATTTGAAGCGTCACAATACAGTGGACAAAAAGAGTCATATATCATCACTCTCACCAATACAAGGGTCAGATGGACTCATGCGAGTTGGAGGTAGATTGGAGCAAGCCCCACTCCCTTACAATGCAAGGCACCAGATTTTGCTGCCTTACAACGATCCAATTGTGAAGATGATATTACGAGAGCTGCATGAAGACAACATGCACTGCGGTGCTCAAGCTTTACGAGCAACTGCTAGACAACAATATTGGATCCTGAACGACAAAACTATGTCGAGAAATATCGTTCACAACTGTGTGAAGTGTAACAAGGCAAAACCCAAGTTAATGAATCAAATTATGGGTAATCTGCCAGTCGATCGAGTAACACCAACACGCCCGTTTCTCACTACAGGCGTAGACTACTGCGGACCAATTTGGATTCATCATAAAGTTCGCGGAAAAAGACCAGATAAGGCATACATAGCTGTATTCTGTTGCTTCTCTACAAAGGCAGTCCACCTCGAGCTGGTTAGCGATCTGACTACAAATGCCTTTCTAGGAGCCCTGCGGAGCTTCCTAAGCCGCCGCGACAAATGTCAAACCATTTATTGTGACAATGCCACTAACTTTGTTGGAGCAAACAACCAACTAAAGGAACTAGGAGGATCAATATTTGGTGAGAAGGCTCAAGCAGAAATCATCAATCACTGCAACAAGAAACAAGTTGCCTTCAAATTCATACCGCCACGAGCGCCATCATTTGGAGGTCTATGGGAAGCTGCGGTAAAATCTGCAAAACGACTACTGGTTACCACGACAAATACCGCATCTCTAACATTCGAAGAATTAAACACGGTGATCATCGAAATTGAAGCGATCTTAAACTCTCGCCCAATTACACCAATGTCAAATGACCCTACGGACAACACAGCCCTCACCCCAGCACATTTTCTGATTGGTGAAACGCTGACTGCTCCCCCCGATGTCAACACCGACCGCAACGAAAATTCCTTACTAAAACGGTGGGAACTAGTATCCAGACTCAAGCAAGGATTTTGGAAGCAATGGTCACAGGAATATTTACAAGAATTGCAAGCCAGACATAAGTGGAAGGCCGTCAACCCCAATATCAAGGAAGGCATGCTTGTTCTAGTCAAGGAAGACAACATACCTGTGATGAGTTGGCCCATGGGACGCATTGTACACACATATCCAGGCCAGGATAATCACGTTCGTGTGGTTGACGTTAAAACTGCCTCAGGCATTTACAAGCGCCCCATAACCAGGCTTGCGCCGTTATTTCCAGAAGACATGACCAGAAAACGCCCCATCAAGGAAACCGAGGACACAGATGAAAACGATGCGCCACCCGTTCTACGAAAACGGCTAACGTCGCCAACCATAACCTCGTCTGTGTTAATACTTCTCTTAATGTTACCCTTGGTACTGACAAACTCAGTATCTGTGACACGATTCAACACAAAGCCTGGAATCTATTATGAAAAAATTGGAACAACGAAGAGAGCAGTATCTGACTGGACCATGGTAATATACTATGAATTGGAACCATATTGGCGCGATATGGAAACATTTAATTCAGGCATAAACGAATTCAAATACATATGCCCAGAATTAAATAATAATCACATATGTCCATATGTCTCCATATCTCAGCACTTTCGTCACTTGTATGATGAATTACAAATGACAAATTCAGTTATGCAACATACACGAAATCGCCGGTCTCCATTTGATGCAGTGGGTAACATTGCGAACAGTCTATTCGGAGTATTAGACTCGAACTACGCTAATGAAATGATCAAGGTACAAGAAGATAAGGATCTGGATGACTTGCAGCTACAATTGAACGCACTCAACAAACAAGAGCTGCCCGACCAAATAAGTTCAGTACAACATCATCATATCGCCGCGTATGCTGTTTTAGTAGTATCCGTCCTTGTCCTACTTGCCTATACACTACGGAAGCAACGCTTTTGGACCTTGCAACCAACAGCTACAAGGAATGAGGCTGCCATCACACCCGTGCCATCAGCATCCCCAAGACGATTCACACTGGATCTAGATGATGGTTGATCACCGATTCAACGGCCGGGAGAATGTTTAGATTCATTTAAATATTAAGCCAGTTGTACGCTGCAGATAGCGCAGCGTACACAGTAATAAAGTACACCCAATCTATGCATTGCGATAAGAAATATGTTGAGCGGCCTGCACTTGAGCGGCCTGCACTTGAGCGGCCTGCACTCGAGCGGCCTGCACTCGAGCGGCCTGCACTTAACAGAGAGTAGCTCAGTCAGCGTCATAAATAAGATCAGTTTAAGACTTGGTATCTGTACACGCATAGATAACCATTGATTGCTTAGGTCAACCCGCAGATAGCATAGCTAATCCTAAGCAAACATTATCTTCTAAAAATTCTGTATAAAAACGATGCATTTTTCTTCAATAAAGTCAGTGTCTTTTGGAGTGTCTTTGGAGTCTTAGCACATACAAGTCTACTCATTATTTTCTACCATCGCATTCACTGTGCGCAACGAAGGACCTCCCTCTCCGTAAAGTCCAACTAGTTACAAGTGCTAGTTGCGACGCCTTTTAGTAGTCAGTTTATGTGCTGACTGCTTCCCTTTAAACATACACAAACACGTTCCAAGTTTCAAGTCTCTATCCATAAGGGTGTCGAAAAAAATTGCGTTAATACAGATGGACAGACAGGCAGACAGCATTACGGACATTGCACAAAACCAATATACTATTGATACATTCGGTATCAAAGTATAAAATTAGAAAGTAGTTACGATTATTAATGGGGAAGTTTCTGATACCTATTTAAATGTCTACTAAATTTAGCGGGATCTGAGCTAGTGAGCATCACCGTCCATACCCACCCAACCACGACTCTATAAATGCGAGTTATGAAAGATTAAAAAAATAAACAAATCTATTCCATTAAATCATCTCGGCCGGCCCCCATATACACGATAATTATTCCATCATTTTTTTAAAGGTGCATAAATTCTTCATTTCATTTTCTCGGATCTTTCATTTTTGTATTGTTTTCTAAAGTTAATATACTTAATAGGTAATATAAATTGGCAGCTTAAAAGCTAACATAAATTTCCAAAGGTATTTAGATTACAAAAAAATAAAATTAATAGTTTTAATAATTCAATTGATTCCATACATTTTTTTGTTTTGTTTTACTTTTGTGTATGATTAAATAAATCTTATTTATTTATTAACTGATCAACTGGTTGGATTGCAGGGTTTTATTTTATTTTTCTTGGTCTTACATTACTTTGTGGTGTTGGTCTTGATTTATGAATATTTTTGTTTTGGCATTAAACAAGAAATGTCAGCTTAATTGGATGAAGTTGTCGAAGTACAAAAAAAAAGAAGGAACTATGGAAGTGGTATTTGCCGTGGATTATTGTTTATAATTAATTTTGAATTCCTTACTTATTGAATTTATGTATTTATTTTCTTTTATTTTTTACGTAAATGTTTACTAACGTTTTAGTTTTTATTTTTACTAAAGAAAATTTTTGTAATTTACAAGTATTAAGTGTACACATACTTTTGTAGTCACCTATCAACATTGAAGGACAAGTCAAGTCCAAAGCTTGCTATTGGTGCCATCTATCGCGCATGCGCCACTGACATTAAGATTTTCTTCAAGCTAAGCTACATTCTAAGCTTCGGATAAGGCGAAAGCTCCGCTCGGATTAAGTCTCAAGCATAGCTTTGGACAAATCGGCAAGCTTAGCGCGAATAAAAATGCAAGCTTATAAGTATATATATGTATATGTATAAAGGGGTTATTTATTAGTGCATTTTTTTTCGTTTCTCTTTTCTTGATGTTATTTTTACATTAGGGTTTGGGGAATCATTGTTAACTTCTTTTGCATATGTTTGAATAATAAAATTATTTGGAAAAATTCGTGTGCTTTAATAAAAATGTAACAATTTTGACTTTTACATTTTTTCCATGCTATGCACATAGGTAAGTTAAATATCACTGAATTTTACCAACTTTTAATAAAATGAGATTTTTGACTTAGATTTTTCCGATGCGGTGAAGGGATTTTAAAATTTGTATTTTTTTTCATTTTTAGATTTTTTACTGAAAATGAATTCACTATTCAATTATGCAAAAAAATAAATGCGGGTTTCACTGAAATTTTTTGCTTTCAGATATTAATACAGGGATTTTATTATTATTACTTTATTTGTTTTTACTCTTTTTAATAGATATCACATTTGTAACAGGAGATGTTAGTATCAACATAATTGGATATAAAACGACGATACCATCCACACACACCCAAGAATCTTCGAACTAGTTTCAGGTTTTCAGGCGATCGCCAATTTCTAATGCACTCAATTTTTGCTGAATCGATACAGCTGAATTGCTCAAATTACACAAAAATGGCCTTTGTCACTATTTACAGTTAAATTGGCTTTACGAAATTCGGCAAGCTCGGTAGGTCGAACCAATACTGCAAAACGTTCTGAGAAAGTTTTCGAGACTATGCATACATCGTCTAGGTGTCCAAAGACGCAATGTCGAAGCTCGGGAGTATTATCTCATCCATACGTCGACACATCATAGAGTGCGCGTTGCACAGGCCTAAAGTTATGACCTTGAATTGGAACAGTGGCCTACCAGGAATGGTGAACGCTGCCAATGGCCTTGAATCTTTTTCTGACTTTATTGCGTATTTTGAAATTTTATTGGCTTTAGGCATTACTCGGCAGTTGTTGTAACTGTACATTTGTCAAGGGATATGAATTGGATTCTTGTATAGTGATCTGAGGGGTTCTCTCTGGCTATTTATAGGGCAATTTAATAACGCTGATCACATTAGGAGCTAGTGCAAAAATTGTCCGAAAACGTACACGTACTATGACTTTTTGTTTGATGGAGGGAATTATGTACAGCTGCATTGGTCATTTGTCATTTTAAGATTTATGGGACTTAAATTCGGGTAAATCCGTAAATGTTTCCATGTGGAGATCCAATGAAACCTAAATTTTTTGCGTTTCTTTGTATTCTTTTACAATATCTATCTAATAAAAGAGTTGTTACACTCCCCTTTAGTGCTTACATTTTGTGGTGGATCTTAATAACATCTTTGTGAAACTATTGATATCAGCCGGCCCCCGTTGGCCGCCAAAAACTTCTGTAAAGAAACCAACTGTCTTCAGTAAGTTATTCTTTAATATATTGTATTCTTTATGAAAATACAACCTACAAGGGAGCCACTGCATCACCGCGGCGGTCGTGACCCTTTGATACCCTAGCAGTTTCGGGAGAATGGGATGGCGTTGCCGTGTCCTACGGCTTCATTACATAATGTTGAATTATTAGAGAGGCCCTGTTGAATCAAATAGGAAGTGCTAGACTTCGAAATGCACAAATAAAACAAGATGGAACGTTGCAGTCGGCCGTAACCGACTGCGAAATACTTTGATACCATAATATAGCCAAGCAGATAACAAGTAGCAAAGAACAGGGAGGGTGTAACCAAGAGGTACTGTCCAGCTTTGCAACTTTCAAATTGCGGTAGATATAAGGTAGTACCGTTCCTTCGAAGTTTGGTAACCATAGCTCTTAAATTGGGGAGTAATGGGATTTTGGAAATTATGGAGGCAGGAGTGGGCGTGTCGGAAAAAATTATTCGAAAAGGTTCCTAGTAATCTTCCTTCCAAGTTTTGTATCTGTAGTTATTAAATTGCGTGAGATATAGCCTTCTGTGAAAAAAATTTAATATAGCAAAAAAATGTTGTAGTACGATCTTAGTAATCTGGTAACTGTACCTCATAAATTGCGGAAGATATGGGCTTTTATCGTTTTTGGGGGCGTGGGTGGGGGTGGTCCAAAATTAGTTTTCGGTATTTTGAAGGGTGTTACTTTCAGATTTTGTGACTCTAGCTTTCAAATTGTGTGAGATATATCGTCTTATCGATTTACGCTAATAGGTGTATCGGCTTGGGGAGGTGTAGTGGGCGTGGCCATCCAATGTTTTATCGATCTCTTGGGGGAGTTGCCAGTAACATGGTTTTAAAATGTGGTGACTCTAGCCTACAAATTGTGGAAGATATGCGCATTTCAGATTTTTTGGGGCCGAATCTCCTGGGGGCGGCGGGTGTGCGTGTGGTATAAAAGTTTATATGCCGATATTTGGAGGAAGTTACCAGCAAGTTACCTTCCAAGTTTGGTTATTCTATCCTTTGAATTATGGGAAATATGCGGGCTTATCGATTTACACTTTCCGAAATATCGGTATTGGCGATTATGGGCGTAGGTGTGGGCGTGCGTATAAAAATATATTATCATTTCTTAAAGGCGGTTACCAGTAACATACCTGCCTAATTTGATGGCTCTAACTAAAAAACTGCGGAAGATATAACCACTTGAAGTTTTCAAGGGCGAGCGGGAGGAGGAGTGGGTGTGCATATGCCAATCTTTGAAGGACATCGCCAACAACCTACCAACCAAATTTTGCGAATGTAGCTTACAATTTGAGAGTTTTCATCGATTTTCTATCCCCCTGGTTGACGTATCACTCCAATTATTACACTTTGTCTGACGGAAGCACAGACCAGTATGCGTTCCAAGTTTCAAGTCTCTATCCATAAGGGTGTCGAAAAAAGTTGCGTTCATACAGATGGACAGACAGGCAGACAGCATGACGGACATTGCACAAAACCAATATACTATTGATACATTCGGTATCAAAGTATAAAATTAGAAAGTAGTTACGATTATTAATGGAGAAGTTTCTGATACCTATTTAAATGTCTACTAAATTTAGCGGGATCTGAGCTAGTGAGCATCACCGTCCATACCCACCCAACCACGAATCTATAAATGCGAGTTATGAAAGATTAAAAAAATAAACAAATCTATTCCATTAAATCATCTCGGCCGGCCCCCATATACACGATAATTATTCCATCATTTTTTTAAAGGTGCATAAATTCTTCATTTCATTTTCTCGGATCTTTCATTTTTGTATTGTTTTCTAAAGTTAATATACTTAATAGGTAATATAAATTGGCAGCTTAAAAGCTAACATAAATTTCCAAAGGTATTTAGATTAAAAAAAAAAAAATTAATAATTTTAATAATTCAATTGATTTCATACATTTTTTTGTTTTGTTTTACTTTTGTGTATGATTAAATAAATCTTATTTATTTATTAACTGATCAACTGGTTGGATTGCAGGGTTTTATTTTATTTTTCTTGGTGTTACATTACTTTGTGGTGTTGGTCTTGATTTATGAATATTTTTGTTTTGGCATTAAACAAGAAATGTCAGCTTAATTGGATGAAGTTGTCGAAGTACAAAAAAAAGAAGGAACTATGGAAGTGGTATTTGCCGTGGATTATTGTTTATAATTAATTTTGAATTCCTTACTTATTGAATTTATGTATTTATTTTCTTTTATTTTTTACGTAAATATTTACTAACGTTTTAGTTTTTATTTTTACTAAAGAAAATTTTTGTAATTTACAAGTATTAAGTGTACACATACTTTTGTAGTCACCTATCAACATTGAAGGACAAGTCAAGTCCAAAGCTTGCTATTGGCGCCATCTATCGCGCATGCGCCACTGACATTAAGCTTTTCTTCAAACTAAGCTACATTCGAAGCTTCGGATAAGGCGAAAGCTCCGCTCGGATTAAGTCGCAAGCATAGCTTTGGACAAATCGGCAAGCTTAGCCCGAATAAAAATGCAAGCTTATAAGTATATATATATGTATATGTATAAAGGGGTTATTTATTAGTGCATTTTTTTTCGTTTCTCTTTTCTTGATGTTATTTTTACATTAGGGTTTGGGGAATCATTGTTAACTTCTTTTGCATATGTTTGAATAATAAAATTATTTGGAAAAATTCGTGTGCTCTCATAAAAATGTAACAATTTTGACTTCTACATTTTTTCCATGCTATGCACATAGGTAAGTTAAATTTCACTGAATTTTACAAACTTTTAATAAAATGAGATTTTTGACTTAGATTTTTCCAATGTGGTGAAGGGATTTTAAAATTTGTTTTTTTTTTCATTTTTAGATTTTTTACTGAAAATGAATTCATTATTCAATTATGCAAAAAAATAAATGCGGGTTTCGCTGAAATTTTTTGCTTTCAGATATTAATACAGGGATTTTATTATTATTATTTTATTTTTTTTACTCTTTTTAATAGATATCACATTTGTAACAGGACATGTTAGTTCAACATAATTGGAAATAAAACGACGATACCATCCACACACACCCAAGAATCTTCGAACTAGTTTCAGGTTTTCAGGCGATCGCCAATTTCTAATGCACTCAATTTTTGCTGAATCGATACAGCTGAATTGCTCAAGTTACACAAAAATGGCCTTTGTCACTATTTACAGTTAAATTGGCTTTACGAAATTCGGCAAGCTCGGTAGGTCGAACCAATACTGCAAAACGTTCTGAGAAAGTTTTCGAGACTATGCATACATCGTCTAGGTGTCCAAAGACGCAATGTCGAAGCTCGGGAGTATTATCTCATCCATACGTCGACACATCATAGAGTGCGCGTTGCACAGGCCTAAAGTTATGACCTTGAATTGGAACAGTGGCCTACCAGGAATGGTGAACGCTGCCAATGGCCTTGAATCTTTTTCTGACTTTATTGCGTATTTTGAAATTTTATTGGCTTTAGGCATTACTCGGCAGTTGTTGTAACTGTACATTTGTCAAGGGATATGAATTGGATTCTTGTATAGTGATCTGAGGGGTTCTCTCTGGCTATTTATAGGGCAATTTAATAACGCTGATCACATTAGGAGCTAGTGCAAAAATTGTCCGAAAACGTACACGTACTATGACTTTTTGTTTGATGGAGGGAATTATGTACAGCTGCATTGGTCATTTGTCATTTTAAGATTTATGGGACTTAAATTCGGGTAAATCCGTAAATGTTTCCATGTGGAGATCCAATGAAACCTAAATTTTTTGCGTTTCTTTGTATTCTTTTACAATATCTATCTAATAAAAGAGTTGTTACACTCCCCTTTAGTGCTTACATTTTGTGGTGGATCTTAATAACATCTTTGTGAAACTATTGATATCAGCCGGCCCCCGTTGGCCGCCAAAAACTTCTGTAAAGAAACCAACTGTCTTCAGTAAGTTATTCTTTAATATATTGTATTCTTTATGAAAATACAACCTACAAGGGAGCCACTGCATCACCGCGGCGGTCGTGACCCTTTGATACCCTAGCAGTTTCGGGAGAATGGGATGGCGTTGCCGTGTCCTACGGCTTCATTACATAATGTTGAATTATTAGAGAGGCCCTGTTGAATCAAATAGGAAGTGCTAGACTTCGAAATGCACAAATAAAACAAGATGGAACGTTGCAGTCGGACGTAACCAACTGCGAAATACTTTGATACCATAATATAGCCAAGCAGATAACAAGTAGCAAAGAACAGGGAGGGTGTAACCAAGAGGTACTGTCCAGCTTTGCCTTTCAAATTGCGGTAGATATAAGGTAGTACCGTTCCTTCGAAGTTTGGTAACCATAGCTCTTAAATTGGGGAGTAATGGGATTTTGGAAATTATGGAGGCAGGAGTGGGCGTGTCGGAAAAAATTATTCGAAAAGGTTCCTAGTAATCTTCCTTCCACGTTTTGTATCTGTAGTTATTAAATTGCGTGAGATATAGCCTTCTGTGAAAAAAATTTAATATAGCAAAAAAAATGTTGTAGTACGATCTTAGTAATCTGGTAACTGTACCTCATAAATTGCGGAAGATATGGGCTTTTATCGTTTTTGGGGCCGTGGGTGGGGGTGGTCCAAAATTAGTTTTCGGTATTTTGAAGGGTGTTACTTTCAGATTTTGTGACTCTAGCTTTCAAATTGTGTGAGATATATCGTCTTATCGATTTACGCTAATAGGTGTCTAATACGGCTTGGGGAGGTGTAGTGGGCGTGGCCATCCAATGTTTTATCGATCTCTTGGGGGAGTTGCCAGTAACATGGTTTTAAAATGTGGTGACTCTAGCCTACAAATTGTGGAAGATATGCGCATTTCAGATTTTTTGGGGCCGAATCTCCTGGGGGCGGCGGGTGTGCGTGTGGTATAAAAGTTTATATGCCGATATTTGGAGGAAGTTACCAGCAAGTTACCTTCCAAGTTTGGTTATTCTATCCTTTGAATTATGGGAAATATGCGGGCTTATCGATTTACACTTTCCGAAATATCGGTATTGGCGATTATGGGCGTAGGTGTGGGCGTGCGTATAAAAATATATTATCATTTCTTAAAGGCGGTTACCAGTAACATACCTGCCTAATTTGATGGCTCTATCTAAAAAAACTGCGGAAGATATAACCACTTGAAGTTTTCAAGGGCGAACGGCGCTGGGGAAGGGCATCGCCAACAACCTACCAACCAAATTTTGCGAATGTAGCCTTAAAATGATGGGAGATTTCGTCGATTTTCTATCCCCCTGGTTGACGTATCACTCCAATTATTACACTTTGTCTGACGGAAGCACAGACCAGTATGCGTGCCAAGTTTCAAGTCTCTATCCATAAGGGTGTCGAAAAAAATTGCGTTCATACAGATGGACAGACAGGCAGACAGCATGACGGACATTGCACAAAACCAATATACTATTGATACATTCGGTATCAAAGTATAAAATTAGAAAGTAGTTACGATTATTAATGGGGAAGTTTCTGATACCTATTTAAATGTCTACTCAATTTAGCGGGATCTGAGCTAGTGAGCATCACCGTCCATACCCACCCAACCACGAATCTATAAATGCGAGTTATGAAAGATTAAAAAAATAAACAAATCTATTCCATTAAATCATCTCGGCCGGCCCCCATATACACGATAATTATTCCATCATTTTTTTAAAGGTGCATAAATTCTTCATTTCATTTTCTCGGATCTTTCATTTTTGTATTGTTTTCTAAAGTTAATATACTTAATAGGTAATATAAATTGGCAGCTTAAAAGCTAACATAAATTTCCAAAGGTATTTAGATTAAAAAAAAAAAAATAATAATTTTAATAATTCAATTGATTTCATACATTTTTTTGTTTTGTTTTACTTTTGTGTATGATTAAATAAATCTTATTTATTTATTAACTGATCAACTGGTTGGATTGCAGGGTTTTATTTTATTTTTCTTGGTGTTACATTACTTTGTGGTGTTGGTCTTGATTTATGAATATTTTTGTTTTGGCATTAAACAAGAAATGTCAGCTTAATTGGATGAAGTTGTCGAAGTACAAAAAAAAAGAAGGAACTATGGAAGTGGTATTTGCCGTGGATTATTGTTTATAATTAATTTTGAATTCCTTACTTATTGAATTTATGTATTTATTTTCTTTTATTTTTTACGTAAATATTTACTAACGTTTTAGTTTTTATTTTTACTAAAGAAAATGTTTGTAATTTACAAGTATTAAGTGTACACATACTTTTGTAGTCACCTATCAACATTGAAGGACAAGTCAAGTCCAAAGCTTGCTATTGGCGCCATCTATCGCGCATGCGCCACTGACATTAAGCTTTTCTTCAAACTAAGCTACATTCTAAGCTTCGGATAAGGCGAAAGCTCCGCTCGGATTAAGTCGCAAGCATAGCTTTGGACAAATCGGCAAGCTTAGCCCGAATAAAAATGCAAGCTTATAAGTATATATATGTATATGTATAAAGGGGTTATTTATTAGTGCATTTTTTTTGGTTTCTCTTTTCTTGATGTTATTTTTACATTAGGGTTTGGGGAATCATTGTTAACTTCTTTTGCATATGTTTGAATAATAAAATTATTTGGAAAAATTCGTGTGCTCTCATAAAAATGTAACAATTTTGACTTCTACATTTTTTCCATGCTATGCACATAGGTACGTTAAATTTCACTGAATTTTACCAACTTTTAATAAAATGAGATTTTTGACTTACATTTTTCCGATGCGGTGAAGGGATTTTGAAACTTTTGTTTTTTTTTCATTTTTAGATTTTTTACTGAAAATGAATTCATTATTCAATTATGCAAAAAAATAAATGCGGGCTTCGCTGAAATTTTTTGCTTTCAGATATTAATACAGGGATTTTATTATTATTACTTTATTTGTTTTTACTCTTTTTAATAGATATCACATTTGTAACAGGAGATGTTAGTATCAACATAATTGGATATAAAACGACGATACCATCCACACACACCCAAGAATCTTCGAACTAGTTTCAGGTTTTCAGGCGATCGCCAATTTCTAATGCACTCAATTTTTGCTGAATCGGTACAGCTGAATTGCTGAAATTACACAAAAATGGCTTTTGTCACTATTTACAGTTAAATTAGCTTTACGAAATTCGGCAAGTTCGGTAGGTCGAACCAATACTGCAAAACGTTCTGAGAAAGTTTTTGAGACTATGCATACATCGTCTAGGTGTCCAAAGACGCAATGTCGAAGTTCGGGAGTATTATCTCATCCATACGTCGACACATCATAGAGTGCGCGTTGCACAGGCCTAAAGGTATGACCTTGAATTGGAACAGTGGCCTACCAGGAATGGTGAACGCTGCCAATGACCTTGAATCTTTTTCTGACTTTATTGCGTATTTTGAAATTATATTGGCTTTAGGCATTACTCGGCAGTTGTTGTAACTGTACATTTGTCAAGGGATATGAATTGGATTCTTGTATAGTGATCTGAGGGGTTTTCTCTGGCTATTTATAGGGCAATTTAATAACGCTGATCACATTAGGAGCTAGTGCAAAAATTTTCCGAAAACGTACACGTACTATGACTTTTTGTTTGATGGAGGGAATTATGTACAGCTGCATTGGTCATTTGTCATTTTAAGATTTACGGGACTTAAATTCGGGTAAATCCGTAAATGTTTCCATGTGGAGATCCAATGAAACCTAAATTTTTTGCGTTTCTTTGTATTCTTTTACAATATCTATCTAATAAAAGAGTTGTTACACTCCCCTTTAGTGCTTACATTTTGTGGTGGATCTTAATAACATCTTTGTGAAACTATTGATATCAGCCGGCCCCCGTTGGCCGCCAAAAACTTCTGTAAAGAAACAAACTGTCTTCAGTAAGTTATTCTTTAATATATTGTATTCTTTATGAAAATACAACCTACAAGGGAGCCACTGCATCACCGCGGCGATCGTGACCTTTCGATACCCTAGCAGTTTCGGGAGAATGGGGTGGCGTTGCCGTGTCCTACGGCTTCATTACATAATGTTGAATTATTAGAGAGGCCCTGTTGAATCAAATAGGAAGTGCTAGACTTCGAAATGCACAAATAAAACAAGATGGAACGTTGCAGTCGGGCGTAACCGACTGCGAAATACTTTGATACCATAATATAGCCAAGCAGATAACAAGTAGCAAAGAACAGGGAGGGTGTAACCAAGAGGTACTGTCCAGCTTTGCCTTTCAAATTGCGGTAGATATAAGGTAGTACCGTTCCTTCGAAGTTTGGTAACCATAGCTCTTAAATTGGGGAGTAATGGGATTTTGGAAATTATGGAGGCGGGAGTGGGCGTGTCGGAAAAAATTATTCGAAAAGGTTCCTAGTAATCTTCCTTCCACGTTTTGTATCTGTAGTTATTAAATTGCGTGAGATATAGCCTTCTGTGAAAAAATTTAATATAGCAAAAAACTGGTAACTGTACCTCATAAATTCGGAAGATATGGGCTTTTATCGTTTTTGGGGCGTGGTGGGGTGGTCCAAAATTAGTTTTCGGTATTTTGAAGGGTGTTACTTTCAGATTTTGTGACTCTAGCTTTCAAATTGTGTGAGATATATCGTCTTATCGATTTACGCTAATAGGTGTATCGGCTTGGGGAGGTGTAGTGGGCGTGGCCATCCAATGTTTTATCGATCTCTTGGGGGAGTTGCCAGTAACATGCTTTTAAAATTTGGTGACTCTAGCCTACAAATTGTGGAAGATATGCGCATTTCAGATTTTTAGGGCCGAATCTCCTGGGGGCGGCGGGTGTGCGTGTGGTATAAAAGTTTATATGCCGATATTTGGAGGAAGCTACCAGCAAGTTACCTTCCAAGTTTGGTTATTCTATCCTTTGAATTATGGGAAATATGCGGGCTTATCGATTTACACTTTCCGAAATATCGGTATTGGCGATTATGGGCGTAGGTGTGGGCGTGCGTATAAAAATATATGATCATTTCTTAAAGGCGGTTACCAGTAACATACCTGCCTAATTTGATGGCTCTAACTAAAAAGCTGCGGAAGATATAACCACTTGAAGTTTTCAAGGGCGAGCGGCGTGGGGAAGGAGGAGGTGGGTGTGACATATGCCAATCTTTGAAGGACATCGCCAACAACCTACCAACCAAATTTTGCGAATGTAGCCTTAAAATTATGGGAGATTTCATCGATTTTCTATCCCCCTGGTTGACGTATCACTCCAATTATTACACTTTGTCTGACGGAAGCACAGACCAGTATGCGTTCCAAGTTTCAAGTCTCTATCCATAAGGGTGTCGAAAAAAGTTGCGTTCATACAGATGGACAGACAGGCAGACAGCATGACGGACATTGCACAAAACCAATATACTATTGATACATTCGGTATCAAAGTATAAAATTAGAAAGTAGTTACGATTATTAATGGGGAAGTTTCTGATACCTATTTAAATGTCTACTCAATTTAGCGGGATCTGAGCTAGTGAGCATCACCGTCCATACCCACCCAACCACGACTCTATAAATGCGAGTTATGAAAGATTAAAAAAATAAACAAATCTATTCCATTAAATCATCTCGGCCGGCCCCCATATACACGATAATTATTCCATCATTTTTTTAAAGGTGCATAAATTCTTCATTTCATTTTCTCGGATCTTTCATTTTTGTATTGTTTTCTAAAGTTAATATACTTAATAGGTAATATAAATTGGCAGCTTAAAAGCTAACATAAATTTCCAAAGGTATTTAGATTAAAAAAAAAAAAATTAATAGTTTTAATAATTCAATTGATTCCATACATTTTTTTGTTTTGTTTTACTTTTGTGTATGATTAAATAAATCTTATTTATTTATTAACTGCTCAACTGGTTGGATTGCAGGGTTTTATTTTATTTTTCTTGGTCTTACATTACTTTGTGGTGCTGGTCTTGATTTATGAATATTTTTGTTTTGGCATTAAACAAGAAATGTCAGCTTAATTGGATGAAGTTGTCGAAGTACAAAAAAAGAAGGAACTATGGAAGTGGTATTTGCCGTGGATTATTGTTTATAATTAATTTTGAATTCCTTACTTATTGAATTTATGTATTTATTTTCTTTTATTTTTTACGTAAATATTTACTAACGTTTTAGTTTTTATTTTTACTAAAGAAAATTTTTGTAATTTACAAGTATTAAGTGTACACATACTTTTGTAGTCACCTATCAACATTGAAGGACAAGTCAAGTCCAAAGCTTGCTATTGGTGCCATCTATCGCGCATGCGCCACTGACATTAAGATTTTCTTCAAACTAAGCTACATTCCAAGCTTCGGATAAGGCGAAAGCTCCGCTCGGATTAAGTCTCAAGCATAGCTTTGGACAAATCGGCAAGCTTAGCGCGAATAAAAATGCAAGCTTATAAGTATATATATGTATATGTATAAAGGGGTTATTTATTAGTGCATTTTTTTTCGTTTCTCTTTTCTTGATGTTATTTTTACATTAGGGTTTGGGGAATCATTGTTAACTTCTTTTGCATATGTTTGAATAATAAAATTATTTGGAAAAATGCATGTGCTTTAATAAAAATGTAACAATTTTGACTTTTACATTTTTTCCATGCTATGCACATAGGTAAGTTAAATATCACTGAATTTTACCAACTTTTAATAAAAGGAGATTTTTGACTTACATTTTTCCGATGCGGTGAAGGGATTTTAAAATTTGTATTTTTTTGTCATTTTTAGATTTTTTACTGAAAATGAATTCACTATTCAATTATGCAAAAAAACAAATTCGGGTTTCGCTGACATTTTTTGCTTTTAGATATTAATACAGGGATTTTATTATTATATTTTTTTTTTAACTTTTTTTAATAGATATCACATTTGTAACAGGACATGTTAGTTCAACATAATTGGAAATAAAACGACGATACCATCCACACACACCCAAGAATCTTCGAACTAGTTTCAGATTTTTAGGCGATCGCCAATTTCTAATGCACTCAATTTTTGCTGAATCGATACAGCTGAATTGCTCAAATTACACAAAAATGGCCTTTGTCACTATTTACAGTTAAATTAGCTTTACGAAATTCGGCGAGCTCGGTAGGTCGAACCAATACTGCAAAACGTTCTGAGAAAGTTTTCGAGACTATGCATACATCGTCTAGGTGTCCAAAGACGCAATGTCGACACATCATAGAGTGCGCGTTGCACAGGCCTAAAGGTATGACCTTGAATTGGAACAGTGGCCTACCAGGAATGGTGAACGCTGCCAATATCCTTGAATCTTTTTCTGACTTTGAAATTTAATTGGATTCTTGTATACTGATTTGAGGGGTTCTCTCTGGCTATTTATAGGGCAATTTAATAACGCTGATCACATTAGGAGCTAGTGCAAAAATTGTCCGAAAACGTACACGTACTATGACATTTTTTAGTGCTTACATTTTGTGGTGGATCTTAATAACATCTTTGTGAAACTATTGATATCAGCCGGCCCCCGTTGGCCGCCAAAAACTTCTGTAAAGAAACCAACTGTCTTCAGTAAAATATTCTTTAATATATTGTATTCTTTATGAAAATACAACCTACAAGGGAGCCACTTCATCACCGCGGCGATCGTGACCTTTCGATACCCTAGCAGTTTCGGGAGAATGGGGTGGCGTTGCCGTGTCCTACGGCTTCATTACATAATGTTGAATTATTAGAGAGGCCCTGTTGAATCAAATAGGAAGTGCTAGACTTCGAAATGCACAAATAAAACAAGATGGAACGTTGCAGTCGGGCGTAACCGACTGCGAAATACTTTGATACCATAATATAGCCAAGCAAATAACAAGTAGCAAAGAACAGGGAGGGTGTAACCAAGAGGTACTGTCCAGCTTTGCCTTTCAAATTGCGGTAGATATAAGGTAGAACCGTTACTTCGAAGTTGGAAAACTATGCCAGTAACCATAGCTCTTAAATTGGGGAGTAATGGGATTTTGGAAATTATGGAGGCAGGAAATTATGGTATATGCCGATATTTGGAGGAAGTTACCAGCAAGTTACCTTCCA
Organism: Drosophila silvestris; assembly: GCA_035043445.1. Classification (NCBI taxonomy): domain Eukaryota; kingdom Metazoa; phylum Arthropoda; class Insecta; order Diptera; family Drosophilidae; genus Drosophila; species Drosophila silvestris. The sequence goes on from JAWNMZ010000108.1 coordinate 22,215, forward strand.
AGTTTGGTTATTCTATCCGTTGAATTATGGGAAATATGCGGGGTTATCGATTTACACTTTCCGAAATATCGGTATTGTCGATTATGGGCGTAGGTGTGGGCGTGCTTATAAAAATATATTATCATTTCTTAAAGGCGGTTACCAGTAACATGCCTGCCTAATTTGATGGCTCTAACTAAAAAACTGCGGAAGATATAACCACTTGAAGTTTTCAAGGGCAAGCGGCGCGGGGAAGGGCATCTATACCAACCAAATTTTGCAGAATGTAGCCTTAAAATGATGGGAGATTTCGTCGATTTTCTATCCCCTGGCTGACGTATCACTCCAATTATTACACCTTGTCTAGCGGAAGCACAGACCAGTATGCATGCCAAGTTTCAAGTCTCTATCCATAAGGGTGTCGAAAAAAGTTGGGTTCATACAGATGGACAGACAGGCAGACAGCATGACGGACATTGCACAAAACCAATATACTATTGATACATTCAGTATCAAAGTATAAAATTAGAAAGGAGTTACGATTATTAATGGAGAAGTTTCTGATACCTATTTAAATGTCTACCAAATTTAGCGGGATCTGAGCTAGTGAGCATCACCGTCCATACCCACCCAACCACGAATCTATAAATGCGAGTTATGAAAGATTAAAAAAATAAACAAATCTATTCCATTAAATCATCTCGGCCGGCCCCCATATACACGATAATTATTCCATCATTTTTTTAAAGGTGCATAAATTCTTCATTTTATTTTCTCGGATCTTTCATTTTTGTATTGTTTTCTAAAGTTAATATACTTAATAGGTAATATTAATTGTCAGCTTAAAAGCTAACATAAATTTCCAAAGGTATTTAGATTAAAAAAAAAAAAATTAATAATTTTAATAATTCAATTGATTTCATACATTTTTTTGTTTTGTTTTACTTTTGTGTATGATTAAATAAATCTTATTTATTTATTAACTTATCAACTGGTTGGATTGTAGGGTTTTATTTTATTTTTCTTGGTGTTACATTACTTTGTGGTGTTGGTCTTGATTTATGAATACTTTTGTTTTGGCATTAAACAAGAAATGTCAGCTTAATTGGATGAAGTTGTCGAAGTACAAAAAAAAAGAAGGAACTATGGAAGTGGTATTTGCCGTGGATTATTGTTTATAATTAATTTTGAATTCCTTACTTATTGAATTTATGTATTTATTTTCTTTTATTTTTTACGTAAATATTTACTAACGTTTTAGTTTTTATTTTTACTAAAGAAAATTTTTGTAATTTACAAGTATTAAGTGTACACATACTTTTGTAGTCACCTATCAACATTGAAGGACAAGTCAAGTCCAAAGCTTGCTATTGGCGCCATCTATCGCGCATGCGCCACTGACATTAAGATTTTCTTCAAACTAAGCTACATTCCAAGCTTCGGATAAGGCGAAAGCTCCGCTCGGATTAAGTCTCAAGCATAGCTTTGGACAAATCGGCAAGCTTAGCCCGAATAAAAATGCAAGCTTATAAGTATATATATGTGTATGTATAAAGGGGTTATTTATTAGTGCAGTTTTTTCGTTTCTCTTTTCTTGATGTTATTTTTACATTAGGGTTTGGGGAATCATTGTTAACTTATTTTGCATATGTTTGAATAATAAAATTATTTGGAAAAATTCGTGTGCTCTCATAAAAATGTAACAATTTTGACTTCTACATTTTTTTCAGGCTATGCACTTTAAATTTCACTGAATTTTACCAACTTTTAATAAAATGAGATTTTTGACTTAGATTTTTCCAATGCGGTGAAGGGATTTTAAAATTTGTATTTTTTTTCATTTTTAGATTTCTTACTGAAAATGAATTCACTATTCAATTATGCAAAAAAATAAATGCGGGTTTCGCTGAAATTTTTTGCTTTTAGATATTAATACATGGATTTAATTATTATTTTTTGTGTTTGTTTCTACCTTTTTTAAAATATATATCACATTTGTAACAACAGTTAGTTCAACATAATTGGAAATGAAACGACGATACCATCCACACACACCAAAGAGTATTATCTCATGGACAATCAGTATTGGTATCCGTGCTGAGCCGAATTACTACAATATTCTGAAATTGTTTAAGACAGTATTTTCAAACCTAATCATAGGAAATGATGCCTTCTTCAAAAACATAGAAAACAAACGAACAAACATTGTGAGAGCTTCACACTCGTGACCGACGATGTTGTAAGCGGTCACTATTTTGATCATTTAATATGAGTTCCTAGTCCTATCTAAGGCAGAATCCTCAGTATCGTAGGTTCATATATAACAAGAATTATTCCTCGATATGCGGAAGCCAGACTAAGCAAATCGAAACTTCGCACTGGGGATACTTAGAGAAATTAAAAAAATTTGTTTTTAACTCAACACAAGGGGGATTGTACAGCAACTTACAAGAACTCGCCTCACGAGTTGGGTGCTAAAACTTCCGTCGAGCACGTCACAACGCGTTTCGTAAGTTACGCATACATTGCGGCATTTTAGTGGGGAACACTACCCACGTTGGGCGCCAAAAACTATAATGTTCAGGCCAAGTCTCGTCGACCATTCGAGCGTAAACGCCGTCAAATTTGGTAGGCGGGTTCGTCCGATTGGCAAACGTTCTTTTTGTTTTCTTTTCTTACTGGGAGAACGTTTATTTCTACTGAGGGGCAAAGCGGGCGGAATCCTCTGGACCGTAGCTCTTTCGGGATGGAGTGGGTTGTTGCTTAGTCTCAGTAGGGACAACATAGTTTTAAATTTTTTAGGATTCCATCTACGTCTAAACTACAAGGGGAGACGACACTCCTCGAAGAGTTCGTTCGGGTTCACAACACCCGCAAACGATTTATGGACTAGATTATTAAGTTTTTGTCTTAAATTCCTGGACAGCATTGTCTTTATTTTGTAATAAGATTTGGACTTTGTATGATTTAGTTTAATTTTTCTTATGTTCCTAAAGATTCGTAAAATGTTTCCAGTGTATAGGCAAAATCATTTATCCAACCAAAGAAAATTAGATTAAACTTTGTTCTTTCATCTTAACTTATTCAACTAACATTTTTCATTTTTGGTTCTTTATATTTCTCATTTTTTGTTCTTTATATTTCTCAATTTTGTTCTTTATATTTCTCAAATTTGTTCTTTATCGCGGGTTCTCAATTCAATTCACTTTCACTGCTGCGAATAAAAGTTTTATTTAGATGTAAAAAGTAAAAAGGAGGTATATGTGTGATGGTAAATAAAAGTAAATAAATGTTGTAATAAATTTTTCACAAAGGGGGGATAATTGTACTTTATAGAGTCGGTATAATGACCGGTTGCATAACCACGTCAACCCTTTGGCTTGCACACTTGGGTCAAATACAACGCGCAGGAGGTTAAAGCGCCTCCACACCAGGGACCTCTGGACTGTTGGGCGTTAAATTAATGTACTACAAATGTAATATTTAATGTTATTTATTATCTGCAAAAACCAGTTCTATGTTTATGTTATAAATTTTAATTCACTGCTATTTTTCATTCATACCTTTACAAATCAATGTTTTATAGCCTTTCAATAGGTTGATTAATGTTTAAATAAAATTGATACATAAAAAAAATAAAAAAAAAACTATTCAATTATGCTTTTAGATATTAATACAGGGATTTTATTATTATTATTTTTTTAAAACTTTTTTTAATAGATATCACATTTGTAACAGGACATGTTAGTTCAACATAATTGGAAATAAAACGACGATACCATCCACACACACCCAAGAATCTTCGAACTAGTTTCAGATTTTTAGGCGATCGCCAATTTCTAATGCACTCAATTTTTGCTGAATCGATACAGCTGAATTGCTGAAATTACACAAAAATGGCTTTTGTCACTATTTACAGTTAAATTAGCTTTACGAAATTCGGCAAGTTCGGTAGGTCGAACCAATACTGCAAAACGTTCTGAGAAAGTTTTCGAGACTATGCATACATCGTCTAGGTGTCCAAAGACGCAATGTCGAAGTTCGGAAGTATTATCTCATCCATACGTCGACACATCATAGAGTGCGTTGCAAAGGCCAAAAGGTATGACCTTGAATTGGAAGAGTGGCCTACCAGGAATGGTGAACGCTGCCAATGGCCTTGAATCTTTTTCTGACTTTATTTGCCAATAGGATGCGTATTTTGAAATTATATTGGCTTTAGGCATTGCTCGGCAGTTCTTGTAACTGTACATTTGTCAAGGGATATGAATTGGATTCTTGTATACTGATCTGAGGGGTTTTCTCTGGCTATTTATAGGGCAATTTAATAACGCTGATCACATTAGGAGCTAGTTCAAAAATTTTCCGAAAACCTACACCTAATAAGAACATTTGTTTGATGGAGGGAATTATGTACAGCTGCGTTGGTATTTATTATTTTCAGATTTAAGGGACTTAATTTCGGGTAAATCCGTAAATGTTTCCATGTGGAGATCCAATGAAACCTAAATTTTTTGCGTTTCTTTGTATTCTTTTACAATATCTAATAAAAGAGTTGTTACACTCCTCTTTAGTGCTTAAATTTTGTGGTGGATCTTAATAACATCTTTGTGAAACTATTGATATTAGCCGGCCCCCGTTGGCCGCCAAAAACTTCTGTAAAGAAACCAACTGTCTTCAGTAAGTTATTCTTTAATATATTGTATTCTTTATGAAAATACAACCTACAAGGGAGCCACTGCATCACCGCGGCGATCGTGACCCTTTGATACCCTAGCAGTTTCGGGAGAATGGGATGGCGTTGCCGTGTCCTACGGCTTCATTACATAATGTTGAATTATTAGAGAGGCCCTGTTGAATCAAATAGGAAGTGCTAGACTTCGAAATGCACAAATAAAACAAGATGGAACGTTGCAGTCGGCCGTAACCAACTGCGAAATACTTTGATACCATAATATAGCCAAGCAGATAACAAGTAGCAAAGAACAGGGAGGGTGTAACCAAGAGGTACTGTCCAGCTTTGCAACTTTCAAATTGCGGTAGATATAAGGTAGTACCGTTCCTTCGAAGTTTGGTAACCATAGCTCTTAAATTGGGGAGTAATGGGATTTTGGAAATTATGGAGGCGGGAGTGGGCGTGTCGGAAAAAATTATTCGAAAAGGTTCCTAGTAATCTTCCTTCCACGTTTTGTATCTGTAGTTATTAAATTGCGTGAGATATAGCCTTCTGTGAAAAAATTTAATATAGCAAAAAACTGGTAACTGTACCTTATAAATTGCGGAAGATATGGGCTTTTATCGTTTTTGGGGGCGTGTGTGGGGGTGGTCCAAAATTAGTTTTCGATATTTTGAAGGGTGTTACTTTCAGATATTGTGACTCTAGCTTTCAAATTGTGTGAGATATATCGTCTTATCGATTTACGTTAATAGGTGTATCGGCTTGGGGAGGTGTGGTGGGCGTGGCCATCCAATGTTTTATCGATCTCTTGGGGGAGTTGCCAGTAACATGGTTTTAAAATGTGGTGACTCTAGCCTACAAATTGTGGAAGATATGCGCATTTCAGATTTTTTGGGGCCGAATCTCCTGGGGCGGGTGTGCGTGTGGTATAAAAGTTTATATGCCGATATTTGGAGGAAGCTACCAGCAAGTTACCTTCCAAGTTTGGTTATTCTATCCTTTGAATTATGGGAAATATGCGGGCTTATCGATTTACACTTTCCGAAATATCGGTATTGGCGATTATGGGCGTAGGTGTGGGCGTGCGTATAAAAATATATTATCATTTCTTAAAGGCGGTTACCAGTAACATACCTGCCTAATTTGATGGCTCTAACTAAAAAACTGCGGAAGATATAACCACTTGAAGTTTTCAAGGGCGAGCGGCGCTGGGAAGGAGCAGTTGGGTGACGACCTACTAACCAAATCTTTGACGGACATCGTCACACCTACTAACCAATTTGCGAATGTGCCGTAGATTTCATCGATTTTCTATCCCCCTGGTTGACGTATCACTCCAATTATTACACTTTGTCTGACGGAAGCACAGACCAGTATGCGTTTCAAGTTTCAAGTCTCTATCCGTAAGGGTGTCGAAAAAAGTTGCGTTCTTACAGATGGACAGACAGGCAGACAGCATGACGGACATTGCACAAAACCAATATACTATTGATACATTCGGTATCAAAGTATAAAATTAGAAAGTAGTTACGATTATTAATGGGGAAGTTTCTGATACCTATTTAAATGTCTACTAAATTTAGCGGGATCTGAGCTAGTGAGCATCACCGTCCATACCCACCCAACCACGAATCTATAAATCTGCAAGCAGTTATGAAAGATTAATAAAATAAACAAATCTATTCCACTAAATCATCTCGGCCGGCCTCCATATACACGATAATTATTCCATCATTTTTTTAAAGGTGCATAAATTCTTCATTTTATTTTCTCGGATCTTTCATTTTTGTATTGTTTTCTAAAGTTAATATAGTTAATAGGTAATATAAATTGGCAGCTTAAAAGCTAACATAAATTTCCAAAGGTATTTAGATTAAAAAAAAAAAAAATTAATAGTTTTAATAATTCAATTGATTCCATACATTTTTTTGTTTTGTTTTACTTTTGTGTATGATTAAATAAATCTTATTTATTTATTAACTGATCAACTGGTTGGATTGCAGGGTTTTATTTTATTTTTCTTGGTCTTACATTACTTTGTGGTGTTTGTCTTGATTTATGAATATTTTGGTTTTGGCATTAAACAAGAAATGTCAGCTTAATTGGATGAAGTTGTCGAAGTACAAAAAAAAAGAAGGAACTATGGAAGTGGTATTTGCCGTGGATTATTGTTTATAATTAATTTTGAATTCCTTACTTATTGAATTTATGTATTTATTTTCTTTTATTTTTTACGTCAATATTTACTAACGTTTTAGTTTTTATTTTTACTAAAGAAAATTTTTGTAATTTACAAGTATTAAATGTACACATACTTTTGTAGTCACCTATCAACATTGAAGGACAAGTCAAGTCCAAAGCTTGCTATTGGCGCCATCTATCGCGCATGCGCCACTGACATTAAGCTTTTCTTCAAACAAAGCTACGTTCAAAGCTTCGGATAAGGCGAAAGCTTCGCTCGGATTAAGTCGCAAGCATAGCTTTGGACAAATCGGCAAGCTTAGCCCGAATAAAAATGCAAGCTTATAAGTATATATATGTGTATGTATAAAGGGGTTATTTATTAGTGCATTTTTTTTCGTTTCTCTTTTCTTGATGTTATTTTTACATTAGGGTTTGGGGAATCATTGTTAACTTCTTTTGCATATGTTTGAATAATAAAATTATTTGGAAAAATTCGTGTGTTCTCATAAAAATGTAATAATTTTGACTTCTACATTTTTTCCATGCTATGCACATAGGTAAGTTAAATATCACTGAATTTTACCAACTTTTAATAAAATGAGATTTTTGACTTACATTTTTCCAATGCGGTGAAGGGATTTTAAAATTTCTATTTTTTTTTCATTTTTAGATTTTTTACTGAAAATGAATTCACTATTCAATTATGCAAAAAAATAAATGCGGGTTTCGCTGAAATTTTTTGCTTTTAGATATTAATACAGGGATTTTATTATTATTATTATTTTTTCTGAGAAAGTTTTTGAGACTATGCATACATCGTCTAGGTGTCCAAAGACGCAATGTCGAAGTTCGGGAGTATTATCTCATCCATACGTCGACACATCATAGAGTGCGCGTTGCACTGGCCTAAAGGTATGACCTTGAATTGGAACAGTGGCCTACCAGGAATGGTGAACGCTGCCAATATCCTTGAATCTTTTTCTGACTTTTTGCAAATTTTATTGGCTTTAGGCATTACTCGGCAGTTGTTGTAACTGTACATTTGTCAAGGGATATGAATTGGATTCTTGTATACTGATCTGAGGGGTTTTCTCTGGCTATTTGTAGGGCAATTTAATAACGCTGATCACATTAGGAGCTAGTGCAAAAATTTTCCGAAAACGTACACGTACTATGACTTTTTGTTTGATGGAGGGAATTATGTACAGCTGCATTGGTCATTTGTCATTTTAAGATTTATGGGACTTAAATTCGGGTAAATCCGTAAATGTTTCCATGTGGAGATCCAATGAAACCTAAATTTTTTGCGTTTCTTTGTATTCTTTTACAATATCTATCTAATAAAAGAGTTGTTACACTCCTCTTTAGTGCTTACATTTTGTGGTGGATCTTAATAACATCTTTGTGAAACTATTGATATCAGCCGGCCCCCGTTGGCCGCCAAAAACTTCTGTAAAGAAACCAACTGTCTTCAGTAAGTTATTCTTTAATATATTGTATTCTTTATGAAAATACAACCTACAAGGGAGCCACTGCATCACCGCGGCGGTCGTGACCCTTTGATACCCTAGCAGTTTCGGGAGAATGGGATGGCGTTGCCGTGTCCTACGGCTTCATTACATAATGTTGAATTATTAGAGAGGCCCTGTTGAATCAAATAGGAAGTGCTAGACTTCGAAATGCACAAATAAAACAAGATGGAACGTTGCAGTCGGCCGTAACCAACTGCGAAATACTTTGATACCATAATATAGCCAAGCAGATAACAAGTAGCAAAGAACAGGAGGTGTAACCAAGAGGTACTGTCCAGCTTTGCAACTTTCAAATTGCGGTAGATATAAGGTAGTACCGTTCCTTCGAAGTTTGGTAACCATAGCTCTTAAATTGGGGAGTAATGGGATTTTGGAAATTATGGAGGCAGGAGTGGGCGTGTCGAAAGTAAATTATTCGAAAAGGTTCCTAGTAATCTTCCTTCCACGTTTTGTATCTGTAGTTATTAAATTGCGTGAGATATAGCCTTCTGTGAAAAAAATTTAATATAGCAAAAAAATGTTGTAGTACGATCTTAGTAATCTGGTAACTGTACCTCATAAATTGCGGAAGATATGGGCTTTTATCGTTTTTGGGGGCGTGGGTGGGGGTGATCCAAAATTAGTTTTCGGTATTTGGAAGGGTGTTACTTTCAGATTTTGTGACTCTAGCTTTCAAATTGTGTGAGATATATCGTCTTATCGATTTACGTTAATAGTGTGTATCGGCTTGGGGAGGTGTAGTGGGCGTGGCCATCCAATGTTTTATCGATCTCTTGGGGGAGTTGCCAGTAACATGGTTTTAAAATGTGGTGACTCTAGCCTACAAATTGTGGAAGATATGCGCATTTCAGATTTTTTGGGGCCGAATCTCCTGGGGGCGGCGGGTGTGCGTGTGGTATAAAAGTTTATATGCCGATATTTGGAGGAAGCTACCAGCAAGTTACCTTCCAAGTTTGGTTATTCTATCCTTTGAATTATGGGAAATATGCGGGCTTATCGATTTACACTTTCCGAAATATCGGTATTGGCGATTATGGGCGTAGGTGTGGGCGTGCGTATAAAAATATATTATCATTTCTTAAAGGCGGTTACCAGTAACATACCTGCCTAATTTGATGGCTCTAACTAAAAAGCTGCGGAAGATATAACCACTTGAAGTTTTCAAGTGCGAGCGGCGTGGGAAGGAGGAGGTGGGTGTGACATATGCCAATCTTTGAAGGACATCGCCAACAACCTACCAACCAAATTTTGCGAATGTAGCCTTAGATTTCATCGATTTTCTATCCCCCTGGTTGACGTATCACTCCAATTATTACACTTTGTCTGACGGAAGCACAGACCAGTATGCGTTCCAAGTTTCAAGTCTCTATCCATAAGGGTGTCGAAAAAAATTGCGTTCATACAGATGGACAGACAGGCAGACAGCATGACGGACATTGCACAAAACCAATATACTATTGATACATTCGGTATCAAAGTATAAAATTAGAAAGTAGTTACGATTATTAATGGGGAAGTTTCTGATACCTATTTAAATGTCTACTAAATTTAGCGGGATCTGAGCTAGTGAGCATCACCGTCCATACCCACCCAACCACGAATCTATAAATGCATAAGCAGTTATGAAAGATTAATAAAATAAACAAATCTATTCCATTAAATCATCTCGGCCGGCCCCCATATACACGATAATTATTCCATCATTTTTTAAAGGTGCATAAATTCTTCATTTTATTTTCTCGGATCTTTCATTTTTGTATTGTTTTCTAAAGTTAATATAGTTAATAGGTAATATAAATTGGCAGCTTAAAAGCTAACATAAATTTCCAAAGGTATTTAGATTAAAAAAAAATAAAATAATAGTTTTAATAATTCAATTGATTCCATACATTTTTTTGTTTTGTTTTACTTTTGTGTATGATTAAATAAATCTTATTTATTTATTAACTGATCAACTGGTTGGATTGCAGGGTTTTATTTTATTTTTCTTGGTCTTACATTACTTTGTGGTGTTGGTCTTGATTTATGAATATTTTTGTTTTGGCATTAAACAAGAAATGTCAGCTTAATTGGATGAAGTTGTCGAAGTACAAAAAAAAAGAAGGAACTATGGAAGTGGTATTTGCCGTGGATTATTGTTTATAATTAATTTTGAATTCCTTACTTATTGAATTTATGTATTTATTTTCTTTTATTTTTTACGTAAATATTTACTAACGTTTTAGTTTTTATTTTTACTAAAGAAAATTTTTGTAATTTACAAGTATTAAATGTACACATACTTTTGTAGTCACCTATCAACATTGAAGGACAAGTCAAGTCCAAAGCTTGCTATTGGCGCCATCTATCGCGCATGCGCCACTGACATTAAGCTTTTCTTCAAACTAAGCTACATTCTAAGCTTCGGATAAGGCGAAAGCTCCGCTCGGATTAAGTCGCAAGCATAGCTTTGGACAAATCGGCAAGCTTAGCCCGAATAAAAATGCAAGCTTATAAGTATATATATGTATATGTATAAAGGGGTTATTTATTAGTGATTTTTTTTTGGTTTCTCTTTTCTTGATGTTATTTTTACATTAGGGTTTGGGGAATCATTGTTAACTTATTTTGCATATGTTTGAATAATAAAATTATTTGGAAAAATTCGTGTGCTTTAATAAAAATGTAACAATTTTGACTTTTACATTTTTTCCATGCTATGCACATAGGTAAGTTAAATATCACTGAATTTTACCAACTTTTAATAAAATGAGATTTTTGACTTAGATTTTTCCGATGCGGTGAAGGGATTTTATAACTTGTATTTTTTTTTCATTTTTAGATTTTTTACTGAAAATGAATTCACTATTCAATTATGCAAAAAAATAAATGCGGGTTTCGCTGAAATTTTTTGCTTTAAGATATTAATACAGGGATTTTATTATTATTACTTTATTTGTTTTTACTCTTTTTAATAGATATCACATTTGTAACAGGAGATGTTATATCAACATAATTGGATATAAAACGACGATACCATCCACACACACCCAAGAATCTTCGAACTAGTTTCAGATTTTCAGGCGATCGCCAATTTCTAATGCACTCAATTTTTGCTGAATCGATACAGCTGAATTGCTCAAATTACACAAAAATGGCCTTTGTCACTATTTACAGTTAAATTGGCTTTACGAAATTCGGCAAGTCGGTACGTGAACCAATACTGACGTTCTGAGAAAGTTTTCGAGACTATGCATACATCGTCTAGGTGTCCAAAGACGCAATGTCGAAGCTCGGGAGTATTATCTCATCCATACGTCGACACATCATAGAGTGCGCGTTGCACAGGCCTAAAGTTATGACCTTGAATTGGAACAGTGGCCTACCAGGAATGGTGAACGCTGCCAATGGCCTTGAATCTTTTTCTGACTTTATTGAGTATTTTGAAATTTTATTGGCTTTAGGCATTACTCGGCAGTTGGTTATTTATAAGGCAATTTAATAACGCTGATCACATTAGGAGCTAGTGCAAAAATTGTCCGAAAACGTACACGTACTATGACTTTTTGTTTGATGGAGGGAATTATGTACAGCTGCATTGGTCATTTGTCATTTTAAGATTTATGGGACTTAAATTCGGGTAAATCCGTAAATGTTTCCATGTGGAGATCCAATGAAACCTACATTTTTTGCGTTTCTTTGTATTCTTTTACAATATCTATCTAATAAAAGAGTTGTTACACTCCTCTTTAGTGCTTACATTTTGTGGTGGATCTTAATAACATCTTTGTGAAACTATTGATATCAGCCGGCCCCCGTTGGCCGCCAAAAACTTCTGTAAAGAAACAAACTGTCTTCAGTAAAATATTCTTTAATATATTGTATTCTTTATGAAAATACAACCTACAAGGGAGCCACTGCATCACCGCGGCGATCGTGACCTTTCGATACCCTAGCAGTTTCGGGAGAATGGGGTGGCGTTGCCGTGTCCTACGGCTTCATTACATAATGTTGAATTATTAGAGAGGCCCTGTTGAATCAAATAGGAAGTGCTAGACTTCGAAATGCACAAATAAAACAAGATGGAACGTTGCAGTCGGCCGTAACCAACTGCGAAATACTTTGATACCATAATATAGCCAAGCAGATAACAAGGCGAGGAGTGTAACCAAGAGGTACTGTCCAGCTTTGCCTTTCAAATTGCGGTAGATATAAGGTAGTACCGTTCCTTCGAAGTTTGGTAACCATAGCTCTTAAATTGGGGAGTAATGGGATTTTGGAAATTATGGAGGCAGGAGTGGGCGTGTCGGAAAAAATTATTCGAAAAGGTTCCTAGTAATCTTCCTTCCAAGTTTTGTATCTGTAGTTATTAAATTGCGTGAGATATAGCCTTCTGTGAAAAAAATTTAATATAGCAAAAAAAATGTTGTAGTACGATCTTAGTAATCTGGTAACTGTACCTCATAAATTGCGGAAGATATGGGCTTTTATCGTTTTTGGGGCCGTGGGTGGGGGTGGTCCAAAATTAGTTTTCGGTATTTGGAAGGGTGTTACTTTCAGATTTTGTGACTCTAGCTTTCAAATTGTGTGAGATATAGCGTCTTATCGATTTACGCTAATAGGTGTCTAATACGGCTTGGGGAGGTGTAGTGGGCGTGGCCATCCAATGTTTTATCGATCTCTTGGGGGAGTTGCCAGTAACATGGTTTTAAAATGTGGTGACTCTAGCCTACAAATTGTGGAAGATATGCGCATTTCAGATTTTTGGGGCCGAATCTCCTGGGGGCGGCGGGTGTGCGTGTGGTATAAAAGTTTATATGCCGATATTTGGAGGAAGTTACCAGCAAGTTACCTTCCAAGTTTGGTTATTCTATCCTTTGAATTATGGGAAATATGCGGGCTTATCGATTTACACTTTCCGAAATATCGGTATTGGCGATTATGGGCGTAGGTGTGGGCGTGCGTATAAAAATATATTATCATTTCTTAAAGGCGGTTACCAGTAACATACCTGCCTAATTTGATGGCTCTATCTAAAAAAACTGCGGAAGATATAACCACTTGAAGTTTTCAAGGGTGAACGGCGCTGGGAAGGGCATCGCCAACAACCTACCAACCAAATTTTGCGAATGTAGCCTTAAAATTATGGGAGATTTCGTCGATTTTCTATCCCCCTGGTTGACGTATCACTCCAATTACTACACTTTGTCTGACGGAAGCACAGACCAGTATGCGTTCCAAGTTTCAAGTCTCTATCCATAAGGGTGTCGAAAAAAGTTGCGTTCATACAGATGGACAGACAGGCAGACAGCATGACGGACATTGCACAAAACCAATATACTATTGATACATTCGGTATCAAGAGTATAAAATTAGAAAGTAGTTACGATTATTAATGGGGAAGTTTCTGATACCTATTTAAATGTCTACTAAATTTAGCGGGATCTGAGCTAGTGAGCATCACCGTCCATACCCACCCAACCACGAATCTATAAACTGCAAGCAGTTATGAAAGATTAAAAAAATAAACAAATCTATTCCATTAAATCATCTCGGCCGGCCCCCATATACACGATAATTATTCCATCATTTTTTTAAAGGTGCATAAATTCTTCATTTCATTTTCTCGGATCTTTCATTTTTGTATTGTTTTCTAAAGTTAATATAGTTAATAGGTAATATAAATTGGCAGCTTAAAAGCTAACATAAATTTCCAAAGGTATTTAGATTAAAAAAAAAAAAATTAATAATTTTAATAATTCAATTGATTTCATACATTTTTTTGTTTTGTTTTACTTTTGTGTATGATTAAATAAATCTTATTTATTTATTAACTGATCAACTGGTTGGATTGCAGGGTTTTATTTTATTTTTCTTGGTCTTACATTACTTTGTGGTGTTGGTCTTGATTTATGAATATTTTTGTTTTGGCATTAAACAAGAAATGTCAGCTTAATTGGATGAAGTTGTCGAAGTACAAAAAAAGAAGGAACTATGGAAGTGGTATTTGCCGTGGATTATTGTTTATAATTAATTTTGAATTCCTTACTTATTGAATTTATGTATTTATTTTCTTTTATTTTTTACGTAAATATTTACTAACGTTTTAGTTTTTATTTTTACTAAAGAAAATTTTTGTAATTTACAAGTATTAAGTGTACACATACTTTTGTAGTCACCTAACAACATTGAAGGACAAGTCAAGTCCAAAGCTTGCTATTGGCGCCATCTATCGCGCATGCGCCACTGACATTAAGCTTTTCTTCAAACTAAGCTACATTCTAAGCTTCGGATAAGGCGAAAGCTCCGCTCGGATTAAGTCGCAAGCTTAGCTTTGGACAAATCGGCAAGCTTAGCCCGAATAAAAATGCAAGCTTATAAGTATATATATATATATATATATGTATAAAGGAATTATTTATTAGTGATTTTTTTTTGGTTTCTCTTTTCTTGATGTTATTTTTACATTAGGGTTTGGGGAATCATTGTTAACTTATTTTGCATATGTTTGAATAATAAAATTATTTGGAAAAATTCGTGTGCTCTCATAAAAATGTAACAATTTTGACTTCTACATTTTTTCCATGCTATGCACATAGGTACGTTAAATATCACTGAATTTTACCAACTTTTAATAAAAGGAGATTTTTGACTTACATTTTTCCAATGCGGTGAAGGGATTTTAAAATTTGTATTTTTCTTTCATTTTTAGATTTTTTACTGAAAATGAATTCACTATTCAATTATGCAAAAAATAAATGCGGGTTTCGCTGAAATTTTTTGCTTTTAGATATTAATACAGGGATTTTATTATTATTATTTTGTTTTTTTTAAACTTTTTTTTTAATAGATATCACATTTGTAACAGGACATGTTAGTTCAACATAATTGGAAATAAAACGACGATACCATCCACACACACCCAAGAATCTTCGAACTAGTTTTAGGTTTTCAGGCGATCGCCAATTTCTAATGCACTCAATTTTTGCTGAATCGGTACAGCTGAATTGCTGAAATTACACAAAAATGGCTTTTGCCACTATTTACAGTTAAATTAGCTTTACGAAATTCGGCAAGTTCGGTAGGTCGAACCAATACTGCAAAACGTTCTGAGAAAGTTTTTGAGACTATGCATACATCGTCTAGGTGTCCAAAGACGCAATGTCGAAGTTCGGGAGTATTATCTCATCCATACGTCGACACATCATAGAGTGCGCGTTGCACAGGCCAAAAGGTATGACCTTGAATTGGAACAGTGGCCTACCAGGAATGGTGAACGCTGCCAATGGCCTTGAATCTTTTTCTGACTTTATTGCGTATTTTGAAATTATATTGGCTTTAGGCATTACTCGGCAGTTGTTGTAACTGTACATTTGTCAAGGGATATGAATTGGATTCTTGTATACTGATCTGAGGGGTTTTCTCTGGCTATTTATAGGGCAATTTAATAACGCTGATCACATTAGGAGCTAGTGCAAAAATTTTCCGAAAACGTACACGTACTATGACTTTTTGTTTGATGGAGGGAATTATGTACAGCTGCATTGGTCATTTGTCATTTTAAGATTTAAGGGACTTAAATTCGGGTAAATCCGTAAATGTTTCCATGTGGAGATCCAATGAAACCTAAATTTTTTGCGTTTCTTTGTATTCTTTTACAATATCTATCTAATAAAAGAGTTGTTACACTCCTCTTTAGTGCTTACATTTTGTGGTGGATCTTAATAACATCTTTGTGAAACTATTGATATCAGCCGGCCCCCGTTGGCCGCCAAAAACTTCTGTAAAGAAACAAACTGTCTTCAGTAAAATATTCTTTAATATATTGTATTCTTTATGAAAATACAACCTACAAGGGAGCCACTGCATCACCGCGGCGATCGTGACCTTTCGATACCCTAGCAGTTTCGGGAGAATGGGGTGGCGTTGCCGTGTCCTACGGCTTCATTACATAATGTTGAATTATTAGAGAGGCCCTGTTGAATCAAATAGGAAGTGCTAGACTTCGAAATGCACAAATAAAACAAGATGGAACGTTGCAGTCGGGCGTAACCGACTGCGAAATACTTTGATACCATAATATAGCCAAGCAGATAACAAGTAGCAAAGAACAGGGAGGGTGTAACCAAGAGGTACTGTCCAGCTTTGCAACTTTCAAATTGCGGTAGATATAAGGTAGTACCGTTCCTTCGAAGTTTGGTAACCATAGCTCTTAAATTGGGGAGATGATATGAAATTATGGATTTTGGAAATTATGGAGGCGGGAGTGGGCGTGTCCGAAAAAATTATTCGAAAAGGTTCCTAGTAATCTTCCTTCCAAGTTTGGTATCTGTAGTTATTAAATTGCGTGAGATATAGCCTTCTGTGAAAAAATTTAATAAAGCAAAAAAATGTTGTAGTACGATCTTAGTAATCTGGTAACTGTACCTCATAAATTGCGGAAGATATGGGCTTTTATCGTTTTTGGGGCGTGGGTGGGGTGGTCCAAAATTAGTTTTCGGTATTTTGAAGGGTGTTACTTTCAGATTTTGTGACTCTAGCTTTCAAATTGTGTGAGATATATCGTCTTATCGATTTACACTAACAGGTGTATCGGCTTGGGGAGGTGTAGTGGGCGTGGCCATCCAATGTTTTATCGATCTCTTGGGGGAGTTGCCAGTAACATGCTTTTAAAATTTGGTGACTCTAGCTTACAAATTGTGGAAGATATGCGCATTTCAGATTTCTAGGGCCGAATCTCCTGGGGGCGGCGGGTGTGCGTGTGGTATACAAGTTTATATGCCGATATTTGGAGGAAGCTACCAGCAAGTTACCTTCCAAGTTTGGTTATTCTATCCTTTGAATTATGGGAAATATGCGGGCTTATCGATTTACACTTTCCGAAATATCGGTATTGGCGATTATGGGCGTAGGTGTGGGCGTGCGTATAAAAATATATTATCATTTCTTAAAGGCGGTTACCAGTAACATACCTGCCTAATTTGATGGCTCTAACTAAAAAACTGCGGAAGATATAACCACTCGAACTTTTCAAGGGCGAGTGGCGAGGGGAAGGGGGAGGTGGGTGTGGGATATGCCAATCTTTGAAGGACATCGCCAACAACCTACCAACCAAATTTTGCGAATGTAGCCTTAAAATTATGGGAGATTTCATCGATTTTCTATCCCCCTGGTTGACGTATCACTCCAATTATTACACTTTGTCTGACGGAAGCACAGACCAGTATGCGTTCCAAGTTTCAGGTCTCTATCCGTAAGGGTGTCGAAAAAAGCTGCGTTCTTACAGATGGACAGACAGGCAGACAGCATGACGGACATTGCACAAAACCAATATACTATTGATACATTCGGTATCAAAGTATAAAATTAAAAAGTAGTTACGATTATTAATGGGGAAGTTTCTGATACCTATTTAAATGTCTACTCAATTTAGCGGGACCTGAGCTAGTGAGCATCACCGTCCATACCCACCCAACCACGACTCTATAAATGCGAGTTATGAAAGATTAAAAAAATAAACAAATCTATTCCATTAAATCATCTCGGCCGGCCCCATATACACGATAATTATTCCATCATTTTTTTAAAGTTGCATAAATTCTTCATTTCATTTTCTCGGATCTTTCATTTTTGTATTGTTTTCTAAAGTTAATATAGTTAATAGGTAATATAAATTGGCAGCTTAAAAGCTAACATAAATTTCCAAAGGTATTTAGATTAAAAAAAAAAAAATTAATAGTTTTAATAATTCAATTGATTCCAAACATTTTTTTGTTTTGTTTTACTTTTGTGTATGATTAAATAAATCTTATTTATTTATTAACTGATCAACTGGTTGGATTGCAGGGTTTTATTTTATTTTTCTTGGTGTTACATTACTTTGTGGTGTTGGTCTTGATTTATGAATATTTTTGTTTTGGCATTAAACAAGAAATGTCAGCTTAATTGGATGAAGTTGTCGAAGTACAAAAAAGAAGGAACTATGGAAGTGGTATTTGCCGTGGATTATTGTTTATAATTAATTTTGAATTCCTTACTTATTGAATTTATGTATTTATTTTCTTTTATTTTTTACGTAAATATTTACTAACGTTTTAGTTTTTATTTTTACTAAAGAAAATTTTTGTAATTTACAAGTATTAAGTGTACACATACTTTTGTAGTCACCTATCAACATTGAAGGACAAGTCAAGTCCAAAGCTTGCTATTGGCGCCATCTATCGCGCATGCGCCACTGACATTAAGATTTTCTTCAAACTAAGCTACATTCTAAGCTTCGGATAAGGCGAAAGCTCCGCTCGGATTAAGTCGCAAGCATAGCTTTGGACAAATCGGCAAGCTTAGCCCGAATAAAAATGCAAGCTTATAAGTATATATATGTGTATGTATAAAGGGGTTATTTATTAGTGCATTTTTTTTCGTTTCTCTTTTCTTGATGTTATTTTTACATTAGGGTTTGGGGAATAATTGTTAACTTCTTTTGCATATGTTTGAATAATAAAATTATTTGGAAAATTCATGTGCTTTAATAAAAATGTAACAATTTTGACTTTTACATTTTTTCCATGCTATGCACATAGGTAAGTTAAATATCACTGAATTTTACCAACTTTTAATAAAAGGAGTTTTTTGACTTACATTTTTCCGATGCGGTGAAGGGATTTTAAAATTTGTATTTTTTTGTCATTTTTAGATTTTTTACTGAAAATGAATTCACTATTCAATTATGCAAAAAAATAAATGTGGGTTTCGCTGACATTTTTTGCTTTTAGATATTAATACAGGGATTTTATTATTATTATTTTTTTTAAAACTTTTTTTAATAGATATCACATTTCTAACAGGACATGTTAGTTCAACATAATTGGAAATAAAACGACGATACCATCCACACACACCCAAGAATCTTCGAACTAGTTTCAGGTTTTCAGGCGATCGCCAATTTCTAATGCACTCAATTTTTGCTGAATCGGTACAGCTGAATTGCTGAAATTACACAAAAATGGCTTTTGTCACTATTTACAGTTAAATTAGCTTTACGAAATTCGGCAAGCTCGGTAGGTCGAACCAATACTGCAAAACGTTCTGAGAAAGTTTTCGAGACTATGCATACATCGTCTAGGTGTCCAAAGACGCAATGTCGAAGTTCGGGAGTATTATCTCATCCATACGTCGACACATCATAGAGTGCGCGTTGCACAGGCCTAAAGGTATGACCTTGAATTGGAACAGTGGCCTACCAGGAATGGTGAACGCTGCCAATGGCCTTGAATCTTTTTCTGACTTTATTGCGTATTTTGAAATTATATTGGCTTTAGGCATTACTCGGCAGTTGTTGTAACTGTACATTTGTCAAGGGATATGAATTGGATTCTTGTATACTGATCTGAGGGGTTTCTCTGGCTATTTGTAGGGCAATTTAATAACGCTGATCACATTAGGAGCTAGTGCAAAAATTTTCCGAAAACTACACGTAAGACTGTTATGCACTATGTAGTGATGATCTAGTGTATCGAAACCGTAAATTTTCATGTGAGTCCATGACTAAATTGCGTTCTTTGTACACATATCTAATAAAAGAGTTGTTACACTCCCTTTAGTGCTTACATTTTGTGGTGGATCTTAATAACATCTTTGTGAAACTATTGATATTAGCCGGCCCCCGTTGGCCGCCAAAAACTTCTGTAAAGAAACAAACTGTCTTCAGTAAGTTATTCTTTAATATATTGTATTCTGTATGAAAATACAACCTACAAGGGAGCCACTGCATCACCGCGGCGATCGTGACCTTTCGATACCCTAGCAGTTTCGGGAGAATGGGATGGCGTTGCCGTGTCCTACGGCTTCATTACATAATGTTGAATTATTAGAGAGGCCCTGTTGAATCAAATAGGAAGTGCTAGACTTCGAAATGCACAAATAAAACAAGATGGAACGTTGCAGTCGGGCGTAACCGACTGCGAAATACTTTGATACCATAATATAGCCAAGCAGATAACAAGTAGCAAAGAACAGGGAGGGTGTAACCAAGAGGTACTGTCCAGCTTTGCACTTTCAAATTGCGGTAGATATAAGGTAGTACCGTTCCTTCGAAGTTTGGTAACCATAGCTCTTAAATTGGGGAGTAATGGGATTTTGGAAATTATGGAGGCGGGAGTGGGCGTGTCGGAAAAAATTATTCGAAAAGGTTCCTAGTAATCTTCCTTCCAAGTTTGGTATCTGTAGTTATTAAATTGCGTGAGATATAGCCTTCTGTGAAAAAAATTTAATATAGCAAAAAAATGTTGTAGTACGATCTTAGTAATCTGGTAACTGTACCTCATAAATTTCGGAAGATATGGGCTTTTATCGTTTTTGGGGGCGTGGGTGGGCGTGGTCCAAAATTAGTTTTCGGTATTTTGAAGGGTGTTACTTTCAGATTTTGTGACTCTAGCTTTCAAATTGTGTGAGATATATCGTCTTATCGATTTACGTTAATAGGTGTATCGGCTTGGGAGGTGTAGTGGGCGTGGCCATCCAATGTTTTATCGATCTCTTGGGGGAGTTGCCAGTAACATGCTTTTAAAATGTGGTGACTCTAGCCTACAAATTGTGGAAGATATGCGCATTTCAGATTTTTAGGGCCGAATCTCCTGGGGGCGGCGGGTGTGGGTGTGGTATAAAAGTTTATATGCCGATATTTGGAGGAAGCTACCAGCAAGTTACCTTCCAAGTTTGGTTATTCTATCCTTTGAATTATGGGAAATATGCGGGCTTATCGATTTACACTTTCCGAAATATCGGTATTGGCGATTATGGGCGTAGGTGTGGGCGTGCGTATAAAAATATATTATCATTTCTTAAAGGCGGTTACCAGTAACATACCTGCCTAATTTGATGGCTCTAACTAAAAAACTGCGGAAGATATAACCACTTGAAGTTTTCAAGTGCGAGCGGCGGGGAAGGAGGAGGTGGGTGTGGCATATGCCAATCTTTGAAGGACATCGCCAACAACCTACCAACCAAATTTTGCGAATGTAGCCTTAGAATTATGGAGATTTCATCGATTTTCTATCCCCCTGGTTGACGTATCACTCCAATTATTACACTTTGTCTGACGGAAGCACAGACCAGTATGCTTCCAAGTTTCAAGTCTCTATCCATAAGGGTGTCGAAAAAAGTTGCGTTCATACAGATGACAGACAGGCAGACAGCATGACGGACATTGCACAAAACCAATATACTATTGATACATTCGGTATCAAAGTATAAAATTAGAAAGTAGTTACGATTATTAATGGGGAAGTTTCTGATACCTATTTAAATGTCTACTAAATTTAGCGGGATCTGAGCTAGTGAGCATCACCGTCCATACCCACCCAACCACGAATCTATAAATGCGAGTTATGAAAGATTAATAAAATAAACAAATCTATTCCATTAAATCATCTCGGCCGGCCCCCATATACACGATAATTATTCCATCATTTTTTTAAAGGTGCATAAATTCTTCATTTCATTTTCTCGGATCTTTCATTTTTGTATTGTTTTCTAAAGTTAATATAGTTAATAGGTAATATAAATTGGCAGCTTAAAAGCTAACATAAATTTCCAAAGGTATTTAGATTAAAAAAAAAAAAATTAATAGTTTTAATAATTCAATTGATTCCATACATTTTTTTGTTTTGTTTTACTTTTGTGTATGATTAAATAAATCTTATTTATTTATTAACTGATCAACTGGTTGGATTGCAGGGTTTTATTTTATTTTTCTTGGTCTTACATTACTTTGTGGTGTTGGTCTTGATTTATGAATATTTTTGTTTTGGCATTAAACAAGAAATGTCAGCTTAATTGGATGAAGTTGTCGAAGTACAAAAAAAGAAGGAACTATGGAAGTGGTATTTGCCGTGGATTATTGTTTATAATTAATTTTGAATTCCTTACTTATTGAATTTATGTATTTATTTTCTTTTATTTTTTACGTAAATATTTACTAACGTTTTAGTTTTTATTTTTACTAAAGAAAATTTTTGTAATTACAAGTATTAAGTGTACACATACTTTTGTAGTCACCTATCAACATTGAAGGACAAGTCAAGTCCAAAGCTTGCTATTGGCGCCATCTATCGCGCATGCGCCACTGACATTAAGATTTTCTTCAAACAAAGCTACGTTCTAAGCTTCGGATAAGGCGAAAGCTCCGCTCGGATTAAGTCTCAAGCATAGCTTTGGACAAATCGGCAAGCTTAGCCCGAATAAAAATGCAAGCTTATAAGTATATATATGTGTATGTATAAAGGGGTTATTTATTAGTGCATTTTTTTTCGTTTCTCTTTTCTTGATGTTATTTTTACATTAGGGTTTGAGGAATCATTGTTAACTTATTTTGCATATGTTTGAATAATAAAATTATTTGGAAAAATTGCAGTGCTCTCATAAAAATGTAACAATTTTGACTTCTACATTTTTTCCATGCTATGCACATAGGTAAGTTAAATATCACTGAATTTTACCAACTTTTAATAAAATGAGATTTTTGACTTACATTTTTCCGATGCGGTGAAGGGATTTTAAAATTTGTATTTTTTTTCATTTTTAGATTTTTTACTGAAAATGAATTCACTATTCAATTATGCAAAAAAAAATGGGGGTTTCGCTGAAATTTTTTTGCTTTTAGATATTAATACAGGGATTTTATTATTATTATTATTTTTTCTGAGAAAGTTTTTGAGACTATGCATACATCGTCTAGGTGTCCAAAGACGCAATGTCGAAGTTCGGGAGTATTATCTCATCCATACGTTGACACATCATAGAGTGCGCGTTGCACAGGCCTAAAGGTATGACCTTGAATTGGAACAGTGGCCTACCAGGAATGGTGAACGCTGCCAATATCCTTGAATCTTTTCACTGACTTTGAAATTTTATTGGCTTTAGGCATTACTCGGCAGTTGTTGTAGCTGTACATTTGTCAAGGAGTATATGAATTGGATTCTTGGCTACTGATCTGAGGGGTTTTCTCTGGCTATTTGTAGGGCAATTTAATAACGCTGATCACATTAGGAGCTAGTGCAAAACATTTTCCGAAAACCTACACCTAATATGACATTTTGTTTGATGGGGGAATTATGTACAGCTGCATTGGTCATTTGTCATTTTAAGATTTAAGGGACTTAAATTCGGGTAAATCCGTAAATGTTTCCATGTGGAGATCCAATGAAACCTAAATTTTTTGCGTTTCTTTGTATTCTTTTACAATATCTAATAAAAGAGTTGTTACACTCCTCTTTAGTGCTTACATTTTGTGGTGGATCTTAATAACATCTTTGTGAAACTATTGATATTAGCCGGCCCCCGTTGGCCGCCAAAAACTTCTGTAAAGAAACCAACTGTCTTCAGTAAGTTATTCTTTAATATATTGTATTCTTTATGAAAATACAACCTACAAGGGAGCCACTGCATCACCGCGGTGGTCGTGATCCTTTGATACCCTAGCAGTTTCGGGAGAATGGGATGGCGTTGCCGTGTCCTACGGCTTCATTACATAATGTTGAATTATTAGAGAGGCCCTGTTGAA
Organism: Drosophila silvestris; assembly: GCA_035043445.1. Classification (NCBI taxonomy): domain Eukaryota; kingdom Metazoa; phylum Arthropoda; class Insecta; order Diptera; family Drosophilidae; genus Drosophila; species Drosophila silvestris. The sequence goes on from JAWNMZ010000108.1 coordinate 46,126, forward strand.
TCAAATAGGAAGTGCTAGACTTCGAAATGCACAAATAAAACAAGATGGAACGTTGCAGTCGGCGCGTAACCAACTGCGAAATACTTTGATACCATAATATAGCCAAGCAGATAACAAGTAGCAAAGAACAGGTAGGGTGTAACCAAGAGGTACTGTCCAGCTTTGCAACTTTCAAATTGCGGTAGATATAAGGTAGTACCGTTCCTTCGAAGTTTGGTAACCATAGCTCTTAAATTGGGGAGTAATGGAATTGGATTTTGGAAATTATGGAGGCGGGAGTGGGCGTGTCCGGAAAAATTATTCGAAAAGGTTCCTAGTAATCTTCCTTCCAAGTTTGGTATCTGTAGTTATTAAATTGCGTGAGATATAGCCTTCTGTGAAAAAATTTAATATAGCAAAAAAAATGTTGTAGTACGATCTTAGTAATCTGGTAACTTACCTCATAAATTGCGGAAGATATGGGCTTTTATCGTTTTTGGGGGCGTGGGTGGGCGTGGTCCAAAATTAGTTTTCGGTATTTTGAAGGGTGTTACTTTCAGATATTGTGACTCTAGCTTTCAAATTGTGTGAGATATATCGTCTTATCGATTTACGCTAATAGGTGTATCGGCTTGGGGAGGTGTAGTGGGCGTGGCCATCCAATGTTTTATCGATCTCTTGGGGGAGTTGCCAGTAACATGGTTTTAAAATGTGGTGACTCTAGCCTACAAATTGTGGAAGATATGCGCATTTCAGATTTTTTGGGGCCGAATCTCCTGGGGGCGGCGTGGTGTGCGTGTGGTATAAAAGTTTATATGCCGATATTTGGAGGAAGCTACCAGCAAGTTACCTTCCAAGTTTGGTTATTCTATCCTTTGAATTATGGGAAATATGCGGGCTTATCGATTTACACTTTCCGAAATATCGGTATTGGCGATTATGGGCGTAGGTGTGGGCGTGGATACAAAAATATATTATCATTTCTTAAAGGCGGTTACCAGTAACATACCTGCCTAATTTGATGGCTCTAACTAAAAAGCTGCGGAAGATATAACCACTTGAAGTTTTCAAGGGCGAGCGTCGTGGGGAGGAGGAGGTGGGTGTGACATATGCCAGTCTTTGAAGGACATCGCCAACAACCTACCAACCAAATTTTGCGAATGTAGCCTTAGATTTCATCGATTTTCTATCCCCCTGGTTGACGTATCACTCCAATTATTACACTTTGTCTGACGGAAGCACAGACCAGTATGCGTTCCAAGTTTCAAGTCTCTATCCATAAGGGTGTCGAAAAAAATTGCGTTCATACAGATGGACAGACAGGCAGACAGCATGACGGACATTGCACAAAACCAATATACTATTGATACATTCGGTATCAAAGTATAAAATTAGAAAGTAGTTACGATTATTAATGGGGAAGTTTCTGATACCTATTTAAATGTCTACTAAATTTAGCGGGATCTGAGCTAGTGAGCATCACCGTCCATACCCACCCAACCACGACTCTATAAATGCGAGTTATGAAAGATTAAAAAAATAAACAAATCTATTCCATTAAATCATCTCGGCCAGGCCCCAATATACACGATAATTATTCCATCATTTTTTTAAAGGTGCATAAATTCTTCATTTCATTTTCTCGGATCTTTCATTTTTGTATTGTTTTCTAAAGTTAATATACTTAATAGGTAATATTAATTGGCAGCTTAAAAAGCTAACATAAATTTCCAAAGGTATTTAGATTAAAAAAAATAAAATTAATAATTTTAATAATTCA
>JAWNMZ010000109.1:0-14240 GCA_035043445.1 Drosophila silvestris
TTCCAAAATTGGGAAGCCCTTTTCATATATATTGATTCTGCATCCAAAGTTGAAAATACGTATTTTTGAAATGAAATCGAGAAATTGACGTTCTAAGTTTCTGTTTCCAAATTCAAACTGTTGTATCTTCGCCAATAATTGTCCAAAGTCCGAATTTCTTCCAACATTATGAAGCCCATTATTCATATATATTGATTCTGCTGATCCTATTAAAGTTGGTAAAATACACGTATTTTTGAAATGAAATCGAGAAATTGACGTTTTAAGTTTCTGTTTCCAAATTCAAACTGTTGTATCTTCGCCAATATTTGTCCAAAGTCCGAATTTCTTCCAACATTATGAATGACCTTTTCATATATATTGATTCTGCATCAAAAGTTGAAAATACGTATTTTTGAAATGAAATCGAAAAATTGACGTTTTAAGTTTCTGTTTCCAAATTCAAACAGTTGTATCTTTGCCAATAATTGTCCAAAGTCTGAATTTCTTCCAACATTATGAAGCCCTTATTATATATATTGATTCTGCTATCAAAAGTAGAAAATACGTATTTTTGAAATGAAATCGAGAAATTGACGGATTAAGTTTCTGTTTCCAAATTCAAACAGTTGTATCTTTGCCAATAATTATCCAAACTCCGAATTTCTTCCAACATTATGAAGCCCTTATTCATATATATTGATTCTCCATCAAAAGTTGAAAATACATATTTTTGAAATGAAATCGAGAAATTGACGGATTAAGTTTCTGTTTCCAAATTCAAACTGTTGTATCTTCGCCAATAATTGTCCAAAGTCCGAATTTCTTCCAACATTATGAAGACCTTTTCATATATATTGATTCTGCATCAAAAGTTGAAAATACGTATTTTTGAAATGAAATCGAGAAATTGACGTTAGTTTCTGTTTCAAATTCAAACTGTTGTATCTTCTCCAATATTTGTCCAAAGTCCGAATTTCTTCCAACATTATGAAGCCCTTTTCATATATATTGAATCTGCATCAAAAGTTGAAAATACGTATTTTTGAAATGAAATCGAAAAATTGACGGTTAGAGCTTCTGTTTCCAAATTCAAACAGTTGTATCTTTGCCAATATCTGTCCAAAGTCCGAATTTCTTCCAACATTATGATGACCCTTTCATATATATTGATTCTGCTTCAAAAGTTGGAAACACGTATTTCTGAAATAAAATCGAGAAATTGACGTTTCAAGTTTCTGTTTCCAAATTCAAACAGTTGTATCTTAGCCAAATTTGCTTCCAACATTATGAAGACCTTTTCATATATATTGATTCTGCTTTATAAGTTGAAAATACTTATTTTTGAAATGAAGTCGAGAATTTTATGTCTTGAGTTTCTGTTTCCAAATTCAAACTGTTGTATCTTTGCCAATAATTGTCCAAAGTCCGAATTTCTTCCAACATTATGATGACCTTTTCATATATATTGATTCTGCATCAAAAGTTGGAAATACGTATTTTTGAAATGAAATCGAGAAATTGACGTTTTAAGTTTCTGTTTCCAAATTCAAACAGTTGTATCTTTGCCAATAATTGTCCAAATTCTGAATTTCTTCCAACATTATGAAGCCCTTTTCATATATATTGATTCTGCATCCAAAGTTGAAAATACGTATTTTTGAAATGAAATCGAGAAATTGACGGTTTAAGTTTCTGTTTCCAAATTCAAACAGTTGTATCTTTGCCAATAATTGTCCAAAGTCCGAATTTCTTCCAACATTATGAAGCCCTTTTCATATATATTGATTCTGCATCCAAAGTTGAAAATACGTATTTTTGAAATGAAATCGAGAAATTGACGTTCTAAGTTTCTGTTTCCAAATTCAAACTGTTGTATCTTCGCCAATAATTGTCCAAAGTCCGAATTTCTTCCAACATTATGAAGCCCTATTATATATATTGATTCTCTATCAAAAGTAGAAAATACGTAGTTTTGAAATGAAATCGAAAAACGTACGGTTAGAGCCTCTGTATTGATTCTGCGTCGAAAGTTATAAGCACGTATTTTTGAAATAAAATCGAGAAATTGACGTTTTAAGTTTCTGTTTCCAAATTCAAACTGTTGTATCTTCGCCAATATTTGTCCAAAGTCCGAATTTCTTCCAACATTATGAATGACCTTTTCATATATATTGAATCTGCATCAAAAGTTGAAAATACGTATTTTTGAAATGAAATCGAAAAATTGACGTTTTAAGTTTCTGTCTCCAAATTCAATCAGTTGTATCTTTGCCAATAATTGTCTAAATTCCGAATTTCTTCCAACATTATGAAGCCCTTATTCATATATATTGATTCTGCTATCAAAAGTTGAAAATACGTATTTTTGAAATGAAATCGAGAAATTGACGGATTAAGTTTCTGTTTCCAAATTCAAACAGTTGTATCTTTGCCAATAATTGTCCAAAGTCCGAATTTCTTCCAACATTATGAAGCCCTTATTCATATATATTGATTCTCCATCAAAAGTTGAAAATACGTATTTTTGAAATGAAATCGAGAAATTGACGGATTAAGTTTCTGTTTCCAAATTCAAACTGTTGTATCTTCGCCAATAATTGTCCAAAGTCCGAATTTCTTCCAACATTATGAAGACCTTTTCATATATATTGATTCTGCATCAAAAGTTGAAAATACGTATTTTTGAAATGAAATCGAGAAATTGACGGTTAAGTTTCTGTTTCCAAATTCAAACTGTTGTATCTTCGCCAATATTTGTCCAAAGTCCGAATTTCTTCCAACATTATGAAGCCCTTTTCATATATATTGAATCTGCATCAAAAGTTGAAAATACGTATTTTTGAAATGAAATCGAAAAATTGACGGTTAGAGTTTCTGTTTCCAAATTCAAACAGTTGTATCTTTGCCAATATCTGTCCAAAGTCCGAATTTCTTCCAACATTATGATGACCTTTTCATATATATTGATTCTGCATCAAAAGTTGGAAACACGTATTTTTGAAATAAAATCGAGAAATTGACGTTTTAAGTTTCTGTTTCCAAATTCAAACAGTTGTATCTTAGCCAAATTTCTTCCAACATTATGAAGACCTTTTCATATATATTGATTCTGCATTATAAGTTGAAAATACTTATTTTTGAAATGAAGTCGAGAAATTTATGTCTTGAGTTTCTGTTTCCAAATTCAAACTGTTGTATCTTTGCCAATAATTGTCCAAAGTCCGAATTTCTTCCAACATTATGAAGCCCTTTCATATATATTGATCTCTCAAAGTTGAAATACGTATTTTGAAATAAATCGAAAATTACGTAGTTTCAAATTCAAACTGTTGTATCTTTGCCAATAATTGTCCAAGTCGAATTTCTTCCAACATTATGAAGCCCTTTTCATATATATTGATTCTGCATCAAAAGTTGAAAATACGTATTTTGAAATGAAATCGAGAAATTGACGTTTTAAGTTTCTGTTTCCAAATTCAAACTGTTGTATCTTTGCCAATAATTGTCCAAAGTCCGAATTTCTTCCAACATTATGAAGCCCTTTTCATATATATTGATTCTGCATCCAAAGTTGAAAATACGTATTTTTGAAATGAAATCGAGAAATTGACGTTTTAAGTTTCTGTTTCCAAATTCAAACTGTTGTATCTTTGCCAATAATTGTCCAAAGTCCGAATTTCTTCCAACATTATGAAGCCCTTTTCATATATATTGATTCTGCATCCAAAGTTGAAAATACGTATTTTTGAAATGAAATCGAGAAATTGACGGTTAAGTTTCTGTTTCCAAATTCAAACTGTTGTATCTTCGCCAATAATTGTCCAAAGTCCGAATTTCTTCCAACATTATGAAGCCCTTATTCATATATATTGATTCTGCTATCAAAAGTTGAAAATACGTATTTTTGAAATGAAATCGAGAAATTGACGGTTTAAGTTTCTGTTTCCAAATTCAAACTGTTGTATCTTTGCCAATAATTGTCCAAAGTCCGAATTTCTTCCAACATTATGAAGACCTTTTCATATATATTGATTCTGCATCAAAAGTTGAAAATACGTATTTTTGAAATGAAATCGAGAAATTGACGGTTTAAGTTTCTGTTTCCAAATTCAAACTGTTGTATCTTCGCCAATAATTGTCCAAAGTCCGAATTTCTTCCAACATTATGAAGCCCTTATTATATATATTGATTCTCTATCAAAAGTAGAAAATACGTATTTTTGAAATGAAATCGAGAAATTGACGGATTAAGTTTCTGTTTCCAAATTCAAACAGTTGTATCTTTGCCAATAATTGTCCAAAGTCCGAATTTCTTCCAACATTATGAAGCCCTTATTCATATATATTGATTCTGCATCAAAAGTTGAAAATACGTATTTTTGAAATGAAATCGAGAAATTGACGGATTAAGTTTCTGTTTCCAAATTCAAACTGTTGTATCTTCGCCAATAATTGTCCAAAGTCCGAATTTCTTCCAACATTATGAAGACCTTTTCATATATATTGATTCTGCATCAAAAGTTGAAAATACGTATTTTTGAAATGAAATCGAGAAATTGACGGTTAAGTTTCTGTTTCCAAATTCAAACTGTTGTATCTTCGCCAATATTTGTCCAAAGTCCGAATTTCTTCCAACATTATGAAGCCCTTTTCATATATATTGATTCTGCATCAAAAGTTGAAAATACGTATTTTTGAAATGAAATCGAGAAATTGACGGTTAGAGTTTCTGTTTCCAAATTCAAACAGTTGTATCTTTGCCAATAATCTGTCCAAAGTCCGAATTTCTTCCAACATTATGATGACCCTTTCATATATATTGAATCTGCTATCAAAAGTTGAAAATACGTATTTTTGAAATGAAATCGAGAAATTGACGGTTTAAGTTTCTGTTTCCAAATTCAAACAGTTGTATCTTTGCCAATATTGTCCAAAGTCCGAATTTCTTCCAACATTATGAAGACCTTTTCATATATATTGATTCTGCTTCAAAAGTTGAAAATACGTATTTTTGAAATGAAATCGAGAAATTGACGTCTTAAGTTTCTGTTTCCAAATTCAAACTGTTGTATCTTTGCCAATAATTGTCCAAAGTCCGAATTTCTTCCAACATTATGATGACCTTTTCATATATATTGATTCTGCATCAAAAGTTGAAAATACGTATTTTTGAAATGAAATCGAGAAATTGACGTTTTAAGTTTCTGTTTCCAAATTCAAACAGTTGTATCTTTGCCAATAATTGTCCAAAGTCTGAATTTCTTCCAACATTATGAAGCCCTTTTCATATATATTGATTCTGCATCCAAAGTTGAAAATACGTATTTTTGAAATGAAATCGAGAAATTGACGTTTTAAGTTTCTGTTTCCAAATTCAAACTGTTGTATCTTTGCCAATAATTGTCCAAAGTCCGAATTTCTTCCAACATTATGAAGCCCTTTTCATATATATTGATTCTGCATCCAAAGTTGAAAATACGTATTTTTGAAATGAAATCGAGAAATTGACGTTTTAAGTTTCTGTTTCCAAATTCAAACTGTTGTATCTTCGCCAATAATTGTCCAAAGTCCGAATTTCTTCCAACATTATGAAGCCCTTATTATATATATTGATTCTCTATCAAAAGTAGAAAATACGTATTTTTGAAATGAAATCGAGAAATTGACGGTTTAAGTTTCTGTTTCCAAATTCAAACTGTTGTATCTTCGCCAATAATTGTCCAAAGTCCGAATTTCTTCCAACATTATGAAGACCTTTTCATATATATTGATTCTGCATCAAAAGTTGAAAATACGTATTTTTGAAATGAAATCGAGAAATTGACGTTTTAAGTTTCTGTTTCCAAATTCAAACTGTTGTATCTTCGCCAATAATTGTCCAAAGTCCGAATTTCTTCCAACATTATGAAGCCCTTATTCATATATATTGATTCTGCTATCAAAAGTTGAAAATACGTATTTTTGAAATGAAATCGAGAAATTGACGGTTTAAGTTTCTGTTTCCAAATTCAAACTGTTGTATCTTTGCCAATAATTGTCCAAAGTCCGAATTTCTTCCAACATTATGAAGCCCTTATTCATATATATTGATTCTCCATCAAAAGTTGAAAATACGTATTTTTGAAATGAAATCGAGAAATTGACGGATTAAGTTTCTGTTTCCAAATTCAAACTGTTGTATCTTCGCCAATAATTGTCCAAAGTCCGAATTTCTTCCAACATTATGAAGCCCTTTTCATATATATTGATTCTGCATCAAAAGTTGAAAATACGTATTTTTGAAATGAAATCGAGAAATTGACGGTTAAGTTTCTGTTTCCAAATTCAAACTGTTGTATCTTCGCCAATATTTGTCCAAAGTCCGAATTTCTTCCAACATTATGAAGACCTTTTCATATATATTGAATCTGCATCAAAAGTTGAAAATACGTATTTTTGAAATGAAATCGAGAAATTGACGTGTTAAGTTTCTGTTTCCAAATTCAAACAGTTGTATCTTTGCCAATAATCTGTCCAAAGTCCGAATTTCTTCCAACATTATGAAGCCCTTTTCATATATATTGAATCTGCTATCAAAAGTTGAAAATACGTATTTTTGAAATGAAATCGAGAAATTGACGGTTTAAGTTTCTGTTTCCAAATTCAAACAGTTGTATCTTTGCCAATATTGTCCAAAGTCCGAATTTCTTCCAACATTATGAAGACCTTTTCATATATATTGATTCTGCATCATAAGTTGAAAATACGTATTTTTGAAATGAAATCGAGAAATTGACGTTTTAAGTTTCTGTTTCCAAATTCAAACTGTTGTATCTTCGCCAATAATTGTCCAAAGTCCGAATTTCTTCCAACATTATGATGACCTTTTCATATATATTGATTCTGCATCAAAAGTTGAAAATACGTATTTTTGAAATGAAATCGAGAAATTGACGTTTAAGTTTCTGTTTCCAAATTCAAACTGTTGTATCTTTGCCAATAATTGTCCAAAGTCCGAATTTCTTCCAACATTATGAAGCCCTTATTCATATATATTGATTCTCTATCAAAAGTTGAAAATACGTATTTTTGAAATGAAATCGAGAAATTGACGGATTAAGTTTCTGTTTCCAAATTCAAACTGTTGTATCTTCGCCAATAATTGTCCAAAGTCCGAATTTCTTCCAACATTATGAAGACCTTTTCATATATATTGATTCTGCATCAAAAGTTGAAAATACGTATTTTTGAAATGAAATCGAGAAATTGACGTTTAAGTTTCTGTTTCCAAATTCAAACTGTTGTATCTTCTCCAATAATTGTCCAAAGTCCGAATTTCTTCCAACATTATGAAGCCCTTTTCATATATATTGATTCTGCATCAAAAGTTGAAAATACGTATTTTTGAAATGAAATCGAGAAATTGACGGATTAAGTTTCTGTTTCCAAATTCAAACAGTTGTATCTTTGCCAATATCTGTCCAAAGTCCGAATTTCTTCCAACATTATGATGACCTTTTCATATATATTGATTCTGCATCAAAAGTTGAAAATACGTATTTTTGAAATGAAATCGAGAAATTGACGGTTTAAGTTTCTGTTTCCAAATTCAAACAGTTGTATCTTCGCCAATATTGTCCAAAGTCCGAATTTCTTCCAACATTATGAAGACCTTTTCATATATATTGATTCTGCATCAAAAGTTGAAAATACGTATTTTTGAAATGAAATCGAGAAATTGACGGTTTAAGTTTCTGTTTCCAAATTCAAACTGTTGTATCTTTGCCAATAATTGTCCAAAGTCCGAATTTCTTCCAACATTATGAAGCCCTTTTCATATATATTGATTCTGCATCAAAAGTTGAAAATACGTATTTTTGAAATGAAATCGAGAAATTGACGGTTTAAGTTTCTGTTTCCAAATTCAAACAGTTGTATCTTTGCCAATAATTGTCCAAAGTCCGAATTTCTTCCAACATTATGAAGCCCTTATTCATATATATTGATTCTGCATCAAAAGTTGAAAATACGTATTTTTGAAATGAAATCGAGAAATTGACGGTTTAAGTTTCTGTTTCCAAATTCAAACTGTTGTATCTTCGCCAATAATTGTCCAAAGTCCGAATTTCTTCCAACATTATGAAGCCCTTTTCATATATATTGATTCTGCATCAAAAGTTGAAAATACGTATTTTTGAAATGAAATCGAGAAATTGACGGTTTAAGTTTCTGTTTCCAAATTCAAACTGTTGTATCTTCGCCAATAATTGTCCAAAGTCCGAATTTCTTCCAACATTATGAAGCCCTTTTCATATATATTGAATCTGCATCAAAAGTTGAAAATACGTATTTTTGAAATGAAATCGAAAAATTGACGGTTAGAGTTTCTGTTTCCAAATTCAAACTGTTGTATCTTTGCCAATAATCTGTCCAAAGTCCGAATTTCTTCCAACATTATGATGACCCTTTCATATATATTGATTCTGCTTCAAAAGTTGGAAACACGTATTTTTGAAATAAAATCGAGAAATTGACGTTTTAAGTTTCTGTTTCCAAATTCAAACAGTTGTATCTTAGCCAAATTTCTTCCAACATTATGAAGACCTTTTCATATATATTGATTCTGCTTTATAAGTTGAAAATACTTATTTTTGAAATGAAGTCGAGAAATTACGATTAAGTTTCTGTTTCCAAATTCAAACGTTGTATCTTTGCCAATATTGTCCAAAGTCCGAATTTCTTCCAACATTATGAGCCTTTTCATATATATTGATTCTGCATCAAAAGTTGAAAATACGTATTTTTGAAATGAAATCGAGAAATTGACGGTTAAGTTTCTGTTTCAAATTCAAACAGTTGTATCTTCGCCAATATTGTCCAAAGTCCGAATTTCTTCCAACATTATGATGACCTTTTCATATATATTGATTCTGCATCAAAAGTTGAAAATACGTATTTTTGAAATGAAATCGAGAAATTGACGTTTTAAGTTTCTGTTTCCAAATTCAAACAGTTGTATCTTTGCCAATAATTGTCCAAAGTCCGAATTTCTTCCAACATTATGAAGCCCTTTTCATATATATTGATTCTGCATCCAAAGTTGAAAATACGTATTTTTGAAATGAAATCGAGAAATTGACGTTTTAAGTTTCTGTTTCCAAATTCAAACAGTTGTATCTTTGCCAATAATTGTCCAAAGTCCGAATTTCTTCCAACATTATGAAGCCCTTTTCATATATATTGATTCTGCATCCAAAGTTGAAAATACGTATTTTTGAAATGAAATCGAGAAATTGACGTTCTAAGTTTCTGTTTCCAAATTCAAACTGTTGTATCTTCGCCAATAATTGTCCAAAGTCCGAATTTCTTCCAACATTATGAAGCCCTTATTATATATATTGATTCTGCTATCAAAAGTTGAAAATACGTATTTTTGAAATGAAATCGAGAAATTGACGGTTTAAGTTTCTGTTTCCAAATTCAAACTGTTGTATCTTTGCCAATAATTGTCCAAAGTCCGAATTTCTTCCAACATTATGAAGCCCTTTTCATATATATTGATTCTGCATCAAAAGTTGAAAATACGTATTTTTGAAATGAAATCGAGAAATTGACGTTTTAAGTTTCTGTTTCCAAATTCAAACTGTTGTATCTTCGCCAATATTTGTCCAAAGTCCGAATTTCTTCCAACATTATGATGACCTTTTCATATATATTGAATCTGCATCAAAAGTTGAAAATACGTATTTTTGAAATGAAATCGAAAAATTGACGTTTTAAGTTTCTGTTTCCAAATTCAAACAGTTGTATCTTTGCCAATAATTGTCCAAAGTCCGAATTTCTTCCAACATTATGAAGCCCTTATTATATATATTGAATCTGCTATCAAAGTTGAAAATACGTATTTTTGAAATGAAATCGAGAAATTGACGGATTAAGTTTCTGTTTCCAAATTCAAACAGTTGTATCTTTGCCAATAATTGTCCAAAGTCCGAATTTCTTCCAACATTATGAAGCCCTTATTATATATATTGATTCTCCATCAAAAGTTGAAAATACGTATTTTTGAAATGAAATCGAGAAATTGACGGATTAAGTTTCTGTTTCCAAATTCAAACTGTTGTATCTTCGCCAATAATTGTCCAAAGTCCGAATTTCTTCCAACATTATGAAGACCTTTTCATATATATTGATTCTGCATCAAAAGTTGAAAATACGTATTTTTGAAATGAAATCGAGAAATTGACGGTTAAGTTTCTGTTTCCAAATTCAAACTGTTGTATCTTCTGCCAATATTTGTCCAAAGTCCGAATTTCTTCCAACATTATGAAGCCCTTTTCATATATATTGAATCTGCATCAAAAGTTGAAAATACGTATTTTTGAAATGAAATCGAAAAATTGACGGTTAGAGCTTCTGTTTCCAAATTCAAACAGTTGTATCTTTGCCAATATCTGTCCAAAGTCCGAATTTCTTCCAACATTATGATGACCCTTTCATATATATTGAATCTGCTTCAAAAGTTGGAAACACGTATTTCTGAAATAAAATCGAGAAATTGACGTTTCAAGTTTCTGTTTCCAAATTCAAACAGTTGTATCTTAGCCAAATTTGCTTCCAACATTATGAAGACCTTTTCATATATATTGACTCTGCTTTATAAGCTGAAAATACTTATTTTTGAAATGAAGTCGAGAATTTTATGTCTTGAGATTCTGTTTCCAAATTCAAACTGTTGCATCTTTGCCAATAATTGTCCAAAGTCCGAATTTCTTCCAACATTATGATGACCTTTTCATATATATTGATTCTGCATCAAAAGTTGGAAATACGTATTTTTGAAATGAAATCGAGAAATTGACGTTTTAAGTTTCTGTTTCCAAATTCAAACAGTTGTATCTTTGCCAATAATTGTCCAAAGTCCGAATTTCTTCCAACATTATGAAGCCCTTTTCATATATATTGATTCTGCATCCAAAGTTGAAAATACGTTTTTTGAAATGAAATCGAGAAATTGACGTTCTAAGTTTCTGTTTCCAAATTCAAACTGTTGTATCTTCGCCAATAATTGTCCAAAGTCCGAATTTCTTCCAACATTATGAAGCCCTTATTCATATATATTGATTCTGCTATCAAAAGTTGAAAATACGTATTTTTGAAATGAAATCGAGAAATTGACGTTTTAAGTTTCTGTTTCCAAATTCAAACTGTTGTATCTTCGCCAATATTTGTCCAAAGTCCGAATTTCTTCCAACATTATGAATGACCTTTTCATATATATTGAATCTGCATCAAAAGTTGAAAATACGTATTTTTGAAATGAAATCGAAAAATTGACGTTTTAAGTTTCTGTCTCCAAATTCAATCAGTTGTATCTTTGCCAATAATTGTTTAAATTCTGAATTTCTTCCAACATTATGAAGCCCTTATTATATATATTGAATCTCTATCAAAGTAGAAAATACTTATTTTTTGAAATGAAATCGAGAAATTGACGGATTAAGTTTCTGTTTCCAAATTCAAACAGTTGTATCTTTGCCAATAATTATCCAAACTCCGAATTTCTTCCAACATTATGAAGCGCTTATTATATATATTGATTCTCCATCAAAAGTTGAAAATACATATTTTTGAAATGAAATCGAGAAATTGACGGATTAAGTTTCTGTTTCCAAATTCAAACTGTTGTATCTTCGCCAATAATTGTCCAAAGTCCGAATTCCTTCCAACATTATGAAGACCTTTTCATATATATTCATTCTGCATCAAAAGTTGCAAATACGTATTTTTGAAATGAAATCGAGAAATTGACGTTAGTTTCCAAATTCAAACTGTTGTATCTTCTCCAATATTTGTCCAAAGTCCGAATTTCTTCCAACATTATGAAGCCCTTTTCATATATATTGAATCTGCATCAAATCTTGAAAATACGTATTTTTGAAATGAAATCGAAAAATTGACGGTTAGACCTTCTGTTTCCAAATTCAAGCAGTTGTATCTTTGCCAATATCTGTCCAAAGTCCGAATTTCTTCCAACATTATGATGACCCTTTCATATATATTGAATCTGCTTCAAAAGTTGGAAACACGTATTACTGAAATAAAATCGAGAAATTGACGTTTCAAGTTTCTGTTTCCAAATTCAAACAGTTGTATCTTAGCCAAATTTGTTCCAACATTATGAAGACCTTTTCATATATATTGACTCTGCTTTATAAGCTGAAAATACTTATTTTTGAAATGAAGTCGAGAATTTTATGTCTTGAGATTCTGTTTCCAAATTCAAACTGTTGCATCTTTGCCAAGAATTGCCCAAAGTCCGAATTTCTTCCAACATTATGATGACCTTTTCATATATATTCATTCTGCATCAAAAGTTGGTACTACGTATTTTTGAAATGAAATCGAGAAATTGACGTTTTAAGTTTCTGTCTCCAAATTCAATCAGTTGTATCTTTGCCAATAATTGTCCAAATTCTGAATTTCTTCCAAAATTGGGAAGCCCTTTTCATATATATTGATTCTGCATCCAAAGTTGAAAATACAATTTTTGAAATGAAATCGAGAAATAGACGTTTTAAGTGTCTATCTCCAAATTCCATCAGTTTTATCTTTGCCAATAATTGTCCAAAATCCGAATTTCTTCCAAAATTGGGAAGCCCTTTTCATATATATTGATTCTGCATCCAAAGTTGAAAATGCGTTTTTTGAAATGAAATCGAGAAATTGACGTTCTAAGTTTCTGTTTCCAAATTCAAACTGTTGTATCTTCACCAATAATTGTCCAAAGTCCGAATTTCTTCCAACATTATGAAGCCCTATTATATATATTTATTCTCTATCAAAAGTAGAAAATACGTAGTTTTGAAATGAAATCGAAAAACGTACGGTTAGAGCCTCTGTATTGATTCTGCGTCGAAAGTTATAAGCACGTATTTTTGAAATAAAATCGAGAAATTGACGTTTTAAGTTTCTGTTTCCAAATTCAAACTGTTGTATCTTCGCCAATATTTGCCCAAAGTCCGAATTTCTTCCAACATTATAATGACCTTTTCATATATATTGAATCTGCATCAAAAGTTAAAAATACGTATTTTTGAAATGAAATCGAAAAATTGACGTTTTAAGTTTCTGTCTCCAAATTCAATCAGTTGTATCTTTGCCAATAATTGTTTAAATTCTGAATTTCTTCCAACATTATGAAGCCCTTATTATATATATTGAATCTCTATCAAAGTAGAAAATACTGTATTTTTGAAATGAAATCGAGAAATTGACGGATTAAGTTTCTGTTTCCAAATTCAAACAGTTGTATCTTTGCCAATAATTATCCAAACTCCGAATTTTTTCCAACATTATGAAGCGCTTATTATATATATTGATTCTCCATAAAAAGTTGATAATACATATTTTTGAAATGAAATCGAGAAATTGACGGATTAAGTTTCTGTTTCCAAATTCAAACTGTTGTATCTTCGCCAATAATTGTCCAAAGTCCGAATTCCTTCCAACATTATGAAGACCTTTTCATATATATTCATTCTGCATCAAAAGTTGCAAATACGTATTTTTGAAATGAAATCGAGAAATTGACGGTTTCCAAATTCAAACTGTTGTATCTTCTCCAATATTTGTCCAAAGTCCGAATTTCTTCCAACATTATGAAGCCCTTTTCATATATATTGAATCTGCATCAAATCTTGAAAATACGTATTTTTGAAATGAAATCGAAAAATTGACGGTTAGACCTTCTGTTTCCAAATTCAAGCAGTTGTATCTTTGCCAATATCTGTCCAAAGTCCGAATTTCTTCCAACATTATGATGACCCTTTCATATATATTGAATCTGCTTCAAAAGTTGGAAACACGTATTACTGAAATAAAATCGAGAAATTGACGTTTCAAGTTTCTGTTTCCAAATTCAAACAGTTGTATCTTAGCCAATATTGTCCAAGTCCAATTTCTTCCAACATTATGAAGACCTTTTCATATATATTGACTCTGCTTTATAAGCTGAAAATACTTATTTTTGAAATGAAGTCGAGAATTTTATGTCTTGAGATTCTGTTTCCAAATTCAAACTGTTGCATCTTTGCCAATAATTGCCCAAAGTCCGAATTTCTTCCAACATTATGATGACCTTTTCATATATATTGATTCTGCATCAAAAGTTGAAAATACGTATTTTTGAAATGAAATCGAGAAATTGACGTTTTAAGTTTCTGTCTCCAAATTCAAACAGTTGTATCTTTGCCAATAATTGTCCAAATTCTGAATTT
>JAWNMZ010000111.1:0-18936 GCA_035043445.1 Drosophila silvestris
CAGCGCAGCCGAACTGATCATTTACGTTTTATATATTAACTTTAAAGGTCACTTGGCACTAGCTGATAATAACTTCGGGATTAATTGATTGTAACTTGTTTATTGTCTCCTGGACAATAGCGAATATCCGCTCACGGGACCCAGGGAATGAAGTTGCTTCTTCTAAAACTCTCCGCACTTCCGTCTGTTGACCAAGGTGTAAATTCTTGGCGGTAGTCTGGTGGCAGGTCTAGTCTTTGCTTCTTCCCAGAGAAATTGCCTATAACGATTTAATTGGTTCGGACGAATATTTCCTTTCACCAATTGCTCTAACATACCCCTTCTTCACTATCGCACTTCCACAATATTATATATGTATATATATATATAATCCACTGTAATCTTTGGAGTTACTCGCTGTCTTTTATTTTTTCACTGCCGCGGTGTTACGTGCACGACTTCTTTACTTCGATAACCTTGACAGTTTGACCGCAACAAGACCTCGCTTGAACCGTCCGCCTATTGAAAAGCTTCTTGCTGAGCGCTTCTTGAGTGAGTGATTTCTTGCTGCGTTTTGAGTGCGTCTATTCTTTTCGGTTATCTGTATATCTCTTCGCTTGAGCTGCCGCCTAATCACAAACAACTAATTTAGGGTGGACCAAGAATTGCACCAAACGAATATTATTATTGAACGAATACTACAGATTAAACTATGTGTTGTAGTGGTATACATATGCACATTAATATTAAAAATAAAATGAGAACAATTCGCACCAGTAACGTTTTGGGACGTGACTGTAACAACGATCAGCCTGTAAACACACATATAAACAGCTGATCGAAAATGATGCGTTAGCCGAACCATTCACAGCCGTTTGTGACCTAATTAGCAACTCTAATCGGTGACCTAATTAGCAACTCTGACTCAGAGCATCTGTGCGTAGCGACGCCCACACTAGTTGGTTCCGGCAAATGCAATTCCTTTCTGCAATTGACGACGTGCGCAACAAGTTTCATATTGAGAAATAACTTGGCGGCATCGTCATATTAAAGCTCGTTTTATTGATATGAATTGAAAGAAACCGATACAAAAAACGGTGAAAAAGTGCGTTCCCACCAATATTGGATAGAAATTGTGTTAATATATTATAAAAATTAAAAACTTATTATAAAAATTGTATAATGCGTTAACTAAACTTGGTATGGTATGTATATGTAATATCTGCTGTTATATTGTCTAATCCGTTTTGAAGTTCAAACAGCAAGGTCATCCATGGACTACTAGCACAGTTGTTTTGGTGATGTAAGTATGACGTAACCGCACTCAGAGATTGTAAGTTATAAAGAAAATAACCAACCAATAATGACCATATAACAGATGTGGCATACAAAGACCCATGTAAATACCTCCTGATTTAGTTAACTCAGATTACATATATATAGCCAAGTGCCTTTGTAGCATAAGTTTATTATTGAATATTATTTGATCCAAATTAAAGAAAAAGAAATTGAATGAGTTATTGGTAATAAAGTAACACTCTTAAACATGAAACTTGAAATTAGTAATTAAGTAACACTCCCAAACATGAAACTTGAAAACTAGTAATTAAGTAAAACTCCTCAAATTAATGTTAAAAGTAATGGAACTAAAGCCATCATTATGAAGTATATAAGGAATTAATTATGGATTAAAATAGTTTAATGGGCTCCTGAGATAAATATGGGTTTGCACCTTTAATAGGGTAATGGCATCGAATATTAGTCTTTACAGGCTTGGCGGGTAAAATAAGAAGAACATCAACATCTATGTTCTTCGATCTAAGTATATCACTAGTGGATTCTGTTAGTTATTCTGTCTGGTTGTTTTATTCCGTTCCTTTACCACTCTGTCTACTATTCTTCAGTTAAGTGACACGTCAGTTTACTAGGTAGCAAAAGCACCCACCATTTTCCCTGAGCACAGTCAACCGTGTGGCAGAGTACGCCTCCAGTCTGCTACACACTTCAACTGTCGTTATTATGCGTCCCTCTAAATACAAACGTTACCTCCAATCCAAAATCAACGATCGATAGATCAGTCGTATTATTAATTATTAAGAATTGTGGGTAATCTGTCAGTTTTGCGGTGCCTGACCAATAATCAATAAATACGGAAGAAAAAATGCTTATGTTAATCACCGTTAGCTAAAAACATAAATGATTTTGAATTCTTTTCTCCTTTCGGAATTTGTAGTATTGGCTTCATGTCGATCTAAACCAGTTGATTGATTTCTAAATAAATACCACAATTATTGTTAAAAGAGAATGAGATTGCTCTTGGTGGATTATTTCGACGTTTTCCTCTGATCCCATCCATCCCTTCTGAACAGCGAATTCAGCAACAAATTTCCAACTCGTTAGATGCATTTCGAGCCAGTATGGTTGTAGCAGTGACTGACGAGATCAGTTTAGCTAGAAGAAATCTTAATATCTCTAATAGCCAACAGGAAGCTCGAACTGAATCAGGAGTCGAGCAAAATAATTCTATGAATTCAAATAGTAATAATAGGTATAAAGGGATTCGAACAGCTGTAGATAATCGATGCACTGATTCCATTGAGCGACATGACAATGTCTCAAAAATTATTTCGAGTCGGCATGTACAATTCTGTGGATCCTCTAATGAAATTTCCGAGGAAGATCTAATTTGCCGCATCAATCGCTTGACCGACCAATGCCTGAACGCAAATATTTTGTTCTGTGGACCTGCATTACAGTTCTAATGGCGGTTTCAAAGAACAAATAGTCGGCCTAATTGGTTTCTGTTGGGTTTTAAAGCGGCAAGTGATGCACTTGGTTTGGCGGTTAGACTAAGAAGAACTTTTATTCAATGTATTCTTAAGTTGCGGTATCGAGCGCAGTATCGATATCCCTGTTATTAACATTAGTAATCGGAATGTTGTATTGATCTTTTACATATTTTCAACACTCCCCCTCAATACACATTATTGACAATTAATTTGAGTCCAAACAATCTATTACAATTTTCATGTTTTGACTTGCTCAAATTCTTAGTTAAGATATCTGCCATCATTTGACTCGTTGGACAATATTCCTGCTGAATCACAAGCTTATTAAAATCTTCTCGCACGAAGTGATAACGAATGAGTGATATACTGCTTCTTGCAATGGTAAACTGGATTTTTAACTACGTTCATAGCGCTCAAATTATCGCCATGAATTACAATACTTTTCATATTTCTGTATATGTTCATTTCGTTACATAATTTACGAATATAAACAGCTTCTCTAGTTGCTTCCAATATGCCCATATATTCGTCTTCAGTACTACTTAGTGCTACTGACGATTGCTTCTTGCTTTCCCATGAGAATGCGCTACCTCCAAGAATGAGTGCGTATCCAGTGTACGACTTTCGGTCCGTGTTATCTCCACCCCAGTTCGCATCAACATAGCCTTTAATGGGATTTCCAGTTTTAGCATATGTTATGCCCATTGCAGACGCCGTCCTCAGATATCGCAGCACTTGTTTTGCTGCTGCCCAGTGCTCTTGGTGGGGATCCGTATTCCGTTGAGACAGCTTACATACTGAATGTAAATTGTCAGGTCTGGATGTAACTGCCAGATACATTAATGATCCGATCAGTGACTGGTACTCTGCCTGGTTGACCGTTTTGCATTGTTGGCTCTCACATTTGGTGGTGTACCCGGACGCCAACGGTACTGATGCTGACCGACACGCTTCCAGGTATAACCTTCCTACAGCTGCAACTTGCTGCCGATGGCCAATCGCCCATCTTAATGATGTATAGTGCCCTTGTCAACCACATGGAAAATTCGAGATATGCTTTCTTTTATACTGGCCAACTCACCGATATCTGATGAACATACCATCATATCATCCACATATACTGCGATTATGTTTATGTGGTTTTGTGTGTGCCTAGTATATACACACAGCTCGCTTCGACAGGCCGAAAAACAAAATTTTTGTCATCATCTCGTTCAGTTTCTTGTTCCACATCCGTCCAGACTGTTTTAGCCCATATAAGGACTTTCGAAGTTTAAGAACAGACACTCCATGTTCTTCAAACATACGGGGTTGCTTCATGAAAACATCCTCCTGCAATTCTCCGTTTAGATATGCCGTGGATACATCAAGTTGGTGCACATGTAGCTCCAGTTCAGCTGCTATGGCCAACACCATCCTTATTGTCGCATATCGCACTACTGGCGAAAACGTTTCGTCGTTGTTCACTCCGTGTTGCCGGTCAGCTGGTTCCCAAGTTCCATTCACTTTCAGTGCTCCGAATTCCTGTGCCATGGCCTTATGCCATTCGATCGCCTGTGGACTTTCCAATGCTTCTTCTACAGTTTCTGGTATTATGACGTCATCACTGCTACAGAAGATTCATGCTTGTGCCGCTCGTCGTCTGGTATTCGCCATCCGTGCCCACTTGTTCTTTCAAGTCGGTTACTTTTCTTGCTGATATCTCTTTTATTGGTATCGGTGTTACCGTTATCTTCACCGCTGCCACTGCTGCTGCTGCTGCCTCTGCTGTTGCCTCTGCTGTTACCTCTGCTGCTGCTTCTATTGGACTGCACTCCTGTAATTACCTTCCTGCAATTAAAATCGGTTAACGCGGGTATATCAACTACACTTGATTCTGCTGTTGACTCAACAAAATATACATCACGGCTTACGATAATTTTACCACTGGCGCTGTTGTAGAGGCGATATGGTTTAGCTTGATCTGCAATATCCAACCAGTATGTATTCTATACCCTTCGGTCTAAATTTCAGATTCTGTGTCTTGTCCAACGCTATCGCCAAGCACCCAAATGTACGAAGGTGGCCAACTGATGGCTTCCGCCCTGTCCATAACTCATATGGCGTACTCTGGAGCACAGCTTTTGTAGGCGATCTATTCCGTAGATAAGCTGCCGTATGTACAGCTTCTGCCCAGAAACTTTCTTTAAGTTTGGCCTCTAGTAGCATACATAGCGCCATTTCCACGAGGGTACGATTCATCCTTTCTGCAACTCCATTTTGCGGGGGTGTGTGAGACACACTCAATTGACGGACGATCCCATTTTGTTTCAGAAATATGTCAAACTCGTTGTTTACATATTCTCTGCCATTGTCACTGCAAAGTAATTTCATCCGTTTTCCCGTTTGGCATTCCACCATATTCCTATAGTTCTTAAACACATTAAGAACTTCTGATTTATTTTTGATAAAATATACGTGAACATGTCGCGATTTATCGTCAATCATGATAACAAAGTAACGTGATCATCCGTTTGAACATATTTATACACCATGTATGAGGATTAAAACATCCTCACTTTTGCTAACCAACATATTAAATAGCTTCGCGCAACACTTACTCTGTAGGCATATTTTACAGTCAAATTCGCTTGTGCTGTAGAAGTTCACTCCACGCACCAATTTGTTATTGAGGCTGCTTTGCATGTTCGGATGTCCATAACTCTTATGTCATTTTAGAATGTCCTCACTGTCACTTTTGCCATTTCCACATAGGAACACTGCATGTATTGTTTTGGTTATTTCACACAGAGATAAATTGCTTCTATGATTTGCAATAATCCGAGTTTAATCGTTTTCGTCACATACACAGGCACGACTGTTTTTGGAGTTTACAGTGCAGCCTCCTTTAACTGCTCTGCTCACCAAAATTAAGTTGTATTGTAAGTGTGGTACCTATATTTTCATGTTTTTGAGTACCAGAAATAGTCGTGAGTGATAACGGTACTAAATTTAAAATCCGCGTCTTTGACTATTACGTCTTAAGTTTTGGTATTCAACATTTACAGGAGCCTATGCATCATATGCGAACGCCGCTGAAAGAGTAATTCGTTCGATTAATTCGACTTTAAGAGCTGGCTTCATAAAGCTTCCCGTTCTCGAACTTGCGCTTGCACTCTGATGCACCTTGTTCGAATGCAGCTGGCTTAAGTGTGCATTCATTACGCGTTTCGTTCTCAAACTGGCGCTCTCAAGCCCTTGAGCTTTTAGCTTGAGCTTTGAGCATGCATTTTATTTTTCAGCATGCCAGAAGGTCAGAAGCAATTAGCAAAGTCATAAGCAATAAGCAAAGTCAGTGCAAATTTTTGGATGATTTTCACTCTTTATACCAGCAATCTTATCTGGAGACATCCGGAACTGGATGAAATCTTGATCCGCAATAATACTGGCAACATCACGTTGGAGACCTGCCTTACCCGAACCCAATTTGATTTCCTGGAATTTTCAACCCTTCACCGGAATTGCGGCATGGCAAGTGTGTCAAGTGTTAGTGGTGGTGCAAATTATGTGTGTTTGTGTGGAACAACAAAACTAAAACCAAAAATAAAACCGTGCATTGCGGTTAATCAGTTCTGGGTGTACACCCGATATCGGCAAGGCATTGCAAAGAAAAAAATAAAAATAAAAGTTGCATACCGACTTGCCGATACCCTGATCTAACCTGCAAATACTGCAATCACACCACAGTAAATAATCGACTCCCACACCACAACACGCTATCGACCACGGCACAGGCCGCCGATGCCCTTTCTTCATTTCATAAATATTGTTGTGAGTATTTTCATTATATTTTATTCATTATATATGCAGTTCTAAAGATAATGTCATTTGTATTCGGGCATAGGATAATACAGTTATTCGGATTCGGAGTAGAAAAAGCATTGACCCCTCTCTACGCTGTGGGTTGCTCAACGCAACTTAGTCTAACGGCGTAAAGGTGGTCAACAATAACTACCTCAATACCACTCGGCAACGAAATTGAAATGGTCTTTAAATTGCAAATGGATTAACAGCCCAACGAAGCTATACTGCCATCGTTATTATAAATTAAATTTAGACTTAATTTATATTAAATTCCATACTTATAAATTTGTTACCATGCTTTCTAGTGGAGCGCTTTATTTTGAATTGTTGCACCTTTAATTTTGATTATCATCGCCAGCAGTCCAACTATGTCGATAGGCCTCCTGACATCGGTGGATTAATAAAAGTATTAAGGAGTAAGTTCGGCATAGCCGTTTGTCTCGGCAGCACAAGACTCACGCCAAATTTACCTGAGCAAGGCCGTTCGAATAGTAGACAGAGTGTGCATGCGAGACGACTCTGTAAGTGTTTGTTACATAATAATTGGCGTCCAACGTAGGTGTGCCCGACCGATTGGTTGTTACATAAGATTTGACCCCGAACTGGTCAAACGATCATATGTATTATTGCTAGGATAATAACTATTATTATAAGTTAATAGTTACATCCCGCGCTTCCCAAAGTAGTTTTTCACATTCATTTTCTTTAGCCAGATTCCACCCATATTCATGCAGTTAGATTCTGATGGTAGATGGAGGTAGTTCCAAAAATGAGATTTCTTATTTAGTGTCTCATTTTAGGGAAAGAAAATGTTCTAGATATTTAATAAATTCGATTCTTTAGTTTCGAATTGCGTTGGAATTTTGGTTCTGATTTAAGTCTGTCCTATACCACGTAAGTGATATTTAATTCGTATTCCTGACTAGTATTGGGCTTTGTTCAGACTGGAGTTTTTCGGTCTGTTCGTCTTTCAATTGGATTTCGTGTTTTGTTTAGTTTTATTTAGGTTTTCATTTACTTTAGTGATGTACTCAAACAATCGGTTCCCTCGTCGTATCCCTTCAATCAGTGTGATTTGTGCGTGTGCCAGATACTGCAGTTCCATTGGTGCTCGCCTTCTCTTGCCTGGCAGACCAGCGAACACCGCTATAATCTGCACTCTCGCCCGGAAAGCTGCAATAGCACAAGAACGACAACGCCAACTAGCTACAATGCAGCTCCCAACAGCTACAACAATTACATCAACAAGAACACCGCCAACAACAAAAACAATATCCACAAAAACATTTTAAACAAAACCAATGCCCAGAACAGAATCGACAGTATTAAACACACAAATAATAACACCACTATCAACGTCAACAATTTCAACTACAACAACGCAAACAAAAAAGGAAAATTGCGATTCTTGAAGATGAAATCGACTTGGATGCAGTGCCGTATACTTCTGCTGCTGATCGTGCAGCACTACGAGGGCTCGCGGGTCTGCTGTCAGATTCTGACGCAGATGTCGAGTCAGTTGACATGTAAGGGATGGTCACAATGGTGCCTGGTTCGCGACCGTATCCGCCAAGTGTGTCAACACGTAACGAAGTTACTCACAATGAGAACCCCAATCTAAGCGCTGCCGCTGAGATACGCGATTGTTCTCAATCATATGCAACGTCTGTTCACACTGCTGAAATTCGGCTAACAAGGCTAAGCCTCCCCCACTTATTGCGGAGGGTATCACCAACGTTGTTGGACTGCTGGAAGCATTAAATGCTGTCATGCTGCCTGATAGCTTTATGCTTAAATGCAGTGGTGGTGGTACTGTCAGAGTGATGCCAAATAGTTTTGATGCGTACAGGGCAATCTAAAGGTTGTTTACGGATAAGCTAATCCCGTTTCATTCGTATCAATTAAAGGAGGATAGAAGTTTACGAGTGGTGATCAGGGGACAGCATCCATCGCTGCAGAAACTGATTGCCTCAGAGATGAGTTGGCAGACTCGGGCACGTAATGCGTGGTGTCCAAAGCAGTATATGCATGCCCTGACCGCCATATGGACATTCCCCAGTGCCACCGTTGCCAGAAATTTGGTCATACAATGAAATATTGCCAAAAGCAGCATCGCTGCGTAAAGTGTGGCTCAGCTCATGCAAGTCAGGTGTGCGAAAAACCGTTCGATGCAGGACCCGAAATGTGGTAACTGAGGAGGAAAATATCTAGCAAAT
This sequence comes from Drosophila silvestris, assembly GCA_035043445.1. Taxonomy (NCBI): domain Eukaryota; kingdom Metazoa; phylum Arthropoda; class Insecta; order Diptera; family Drosophilidae; genus Drosophila; species Drosophila silvestris. The sequence goes on from JAWNMZ010000111.1 coordinate 8,828, forward strand.
TGGAAGGGTATGCCCAGCTTATCAGCGCGTTGCCAAGGAATGCAAGCTTGTGGCCCAGCCAGGAAAGTCGGCTCAAGACATACGGAAGTCGCTCCCAATGATCCCGGCACCCATACGCCGTGAACATTTTTCATATGCTGATGTTGCCAAACTTCAAACGGCTCCTCAGCTCCAGCAACTTGGGCAACAGCAACAACAGCAGCGTCATCACCAGCAGCAGCTTCATTATCAACAACAGCCTCAAAATCAGCATCGCCAGCAGCCGCAACAGCAGCAACAACGTCAACAGCAACTACGTCATCAACAATAACAACAGCAAGCACAACACAAGCAAAATCAGTAGGCCCTACAGCAGCAATATCAGCTAGTACAACAGCCTCATCTGTACCATGAGCACTCCCAGCACCAGTTGACTGAGCCACTTATGACTGAGCCAGTTATGGCAACGATGAGCCTATTGCATGCTACACTTGCCAATAGATGAGCCAAATTGGAATTTATCTATAAAGTGAACTTCTTGACCTCTCAATGTTTGACTGGGAATTAAGATCTTTTGAATCAGTTCCCTCATTTCCTTTCACTTTCACCGCCCAGCCTTATCTTTCTACTGCCGCATTCATAGAACTGTAGTTCACATGAATTGGTTTGAATTGTGTAGTCGGTTGCAAGAGATATATAAAGATGAGCGCACTGATCTTAACATCAAAGATGCAATTCGTCGTCGCAAAAAAGCCAAAAACGAAAGCTTTGATGAGTTTTTAAATGCAATTCTGTCGAGATGCAGATTCGATTGGTGAGGTAATGTTGAACACCGATTTATCTATCGAAGTCAGCCATAATCTTAAGATTGAACTGAAGCACGAGTTGTTGCATGTCGATACTCCTGATTTAGCAATTCTTCGTTAGGAATGTCATGGACATGATGATTTCTTTCGTAGTTTTAGTTCAAAGCAACAATCGCGTTTGAATGTGAGACGATAATTTATCAAAACGGTTCTTCATGAACAAATCCTGGGAGTTGAGTCCGAAGAGGAACTTAATGCCACGGATGAAATCTGTGCAGTTCGATTAATATGCTGGGACTGTGATGTACATGGTCACAGATACCAGGATTGTCTGAAGCATCGTCGGATTTTTTATTAAGGTTGTGGAACACCTGAGACATACAAGCCCAACTGTCAAAAATGTAATCCCAAATCAAAAATCTCGACGAAGGATGCCCGTCTTGTTCCGAAAGGGGATGTCCGATATTAGTCTCGGATCCACAAAATACTCCATTCACCAATTCTAAACAATTACAGGAAGAATCACTTTTACCCTACATGTTACTCTCATGCGATTATGCCATATCACAGAAGTAGAAGAAGCGTAAGTCAGAAATATTTAACGCTGACGAATTCCTTTCTTATAAATCTCGTTCCTTTCGGCGTATGCGAATATTTTGGCACCACAAGAAAGCACTAAACAAATTTATCATTAACTCCATTGCCCATAAAAGCAATGGTATTCGGTCATTTATCAACATCGACAGTTTTTGGTCAGGACTACACACCTTTATTAGATAGCGGGGCCAACAAACCTGCTATTGGCGGATATCTTACCAAGCGAATTATGTCAAAGAACTTCAATATCGACAAAATGAATGGCGCTGTTCGTACGGCCGATGACCAAGCTCAACCTGTTACTGGTACAATTACCATACTGACTTATAATTCAACCCAAGCTGACTTTGAGTTTCTGATAGTTCCCTCAATTAGATGTTAGGATGTTATTTGTGGCATGGATTTTTTGAAGACATTTGGTATATCAATATTTCAGCAATAGAAATGGAAAACAGTGAAAAGTTTCAACTGAATTGTATTTTATCCTCTTATGCAAGGAGATTGACAGAATGATTCAAATGCGTGTTATAGAAGAAGCTCCAAGCCCTTCATTGTCATCTCCATATTACCTTGAACATAAAACCTGGCACATAAAACCTGGAGCTTCTGTCCCGGCCGTCCGAAAGCTCAATGATGTCACAATTTGGGATGCTTATCCTATTCCAATTATCGCTGGACTGCTGAGTCGTGTTCCGCCGGTATACTGCATTTCGAAAATCGACTTCAACGACGCCGTTTGGCAGATCTGTTTAGATCGAGAATCCCGTGCTTATCTATCAATTCAAAAGAATGCCCTTCGGATTGACAAATGCTCCGCAACCGATGAGTCGTTTAATGAACTTAGTATATCCATATCAGTTGAGATCAGACGTATTGGCGTACCTTAATGGTTGGCTTGTATTGTCTGATAGTTTTAAATCACATGTTTTGAATCCTCCAGAAGCTGCGACTCAATTGCGAAATGCTGGCCTTACTATAAGTGTTCAAAAGAGTCAGTTTTGTCTTAAGAAGGTGGAGTATAGTAGGCGAAGGGACACTTCACTAATCCCGAGAAAGTTCGTGCTGTTGACGAGTTTCCGATTCCGAAAAATCGGAAGCAGCACATAGGATTTTTCGGAATGACCGGATGGTTCAGCGTTTTATTTCCAAATACCGAAGTTTTAGGTAAAATGTTGTTCATCTGGAGCGATCAAGCTCAAACTGCATTTGAAGAGATCAAGATTGCATTGTACTCAGTTCCATGTCTGGTTCATCTACAGTATGATAAGCTGTGTGATGTGAAAAAGTTGAACTACGCACAGCATAACTATACCGGGTAATTCTCGGTATTAAAGAATGTCGTATGTATATCGACGATAATCGTTTCACTGTAGTCACCGATTATGGTGATCTGATAGCTGACGCCTTGTCTCGTTCGTTTGAGTCGGTAGAAGAGATTGCTAACTTGAAGGTTGAAGTTTTACCAGAATTGGATCTGCAATCTGAAGCATTTTAGTCGGCAGAATACTGTGCTTTGCGAGATAAGTTTAACGAATCAAAAATAACAGATTATCAAGTGGTTGATGGATACATTTATCATCGTAAAGATTTCTCTGATTACAGTTCCAATCAAGTTGACGATACGTGCAAGTTGTTCTTGCCCGACTCTTCGCGAAATTGCGTGATATGTTCAGCTCATTATCAACCATCTTCTGCACACTGTGGCACAGCGAAATGCCTTGAATGAATATGATGTCATTTATATTGGCCTAGGATGGTTGTTGATATTCGTAACTACATTAGTGAGTGCGATATATGTACGACATACTAAATACCCCACTCAATCTCTCAAACCTTCGACGGGGGCTCGAATCATCAGCGATAGACCATTTCAGCGCTTCTATTTTGACTTCATTAGTCCGTTTCCTCGCACGATTATTTTTATATAATTTTATATAATTTTTCAAAATGCACCTTCTGGAAGCCCGTTAAAAAGTTTACCTCTAAAGTGATTATCGATTATCTGAGAGAAGATATATTTTCATGTTTTGGAGTACCAGAAATAGTCGTGAGTGATAACGGTACTAAATTTAAAATCCGCGTCTTTGACTATTACCTCTTAAGTTTTAGTGTTCAACATTTACAGGAGCCTATGCACCACAGCCGAACACCGCTGAAAGAGTAAATCGTTTGATTAATGCAACTTTAAGAGCTGGATTAAGCGTGCGTTCATAAAGCTTCCCGTTATCGAACTTGCGCTTGCACTCTGATGCACCTTGTTCGGCTGCAGCTGGCTTAAGTGTGCGTTCATTACGCGTTTCGTTCTCAAACTGGCGCTCTCAAGCCCTTGAGATTTTAGGTATATTGCGCTTGCGCTTTGAGCATGCATTTGATTCTTCAGAATGCCAGAAGGTCAGAAGCAATTAGCAAAGTCATAAGCAATTAGCAAAGTCAGTGCACAATTTATTCTGAATCAACGTGGAAGATTTTCACGCTTTATACCAGCAATCTTATCTGGAGACATCCGGAACTGGATGAAATCTTGATCCGCAATAATAATCACGTTGGAGGCTTGCCTTACCCGATCCCCATTTGATTTCCTGGAATTTTCAACCCTTCATTGGAGTTGCGGCATGACAAGTGTGTCAAGTGTTAGTGGTGGTGCAAAGTATGTGTGTTTGTGTGGATAAACAAAACTAAAACCAAAAAAAAAGAATAATAGCGAAGCAAAGTGCATTGCGGTTAATCAGTTCTGGGTGTACACCCGATATCGGTAAGGCATTGCAAAGAAAAAAATAAAAATAAAAGTTGCATACCGACTTGCCGATACCCTGATCTAACCTGCAAATACTGCAATCACACCACAACCAATAGTCGACTCCCACACCACAACACGCTATCGACCACGGCACAGGCCGCCGATGCCCTTTCTTCATTTCATAAATATTGTTGTGAGTATTTTCATTTATATATTATTCATTATATAGGTATCTAGAGATAATGTCATTTGTATTCGGGCAAGGATAATACAGTTATTCGGATTCGGAGTAGAAAAAGCATTGACCCCTGTTCTACGCTGTGGGTTGCTTAACGCAACTTAGTCAAACGGCATAAAGGTGGTCAACAATAACAACCTCAACACCACACTGCAACGAAATTGAAATGGTCTTTAAATTGCAAATGGATTAACAGCCCAACGAAGTATATCTGCCATCGTTATTATAAATTAAATTTATACTTAATTTATATTAAAATCCATACTTATAAATTTGTTACCATGCTTTCTAGTGGATCGCTTTATTTTGAATTGTTGCACCTTTCATTTTGATTATCATCGCCAGCAGTCCATCTATGTCGATAAGCCTCCTGACATCGGTGGATTAATAAAAATATTAAGGAGTAAGTTCGGCATGGCCGTATGTCGTTGCTTCATGAGATGCAATGGTAAACAATAAAGCGGCCTAGATTTTTAAAAATATTTAGATACAGATATATTGGAACTTAGAAATAGAGTAAATATAAATATAAATATTAAAAAATGTGATTTAATTTGTATAAAGTGAAATACTAGAGTAATGAATTGTCCTCTGAATACATTTGAAGTACATTAAAATGAATTCAATATGAATTAATTTGTTTCAAATTCAGATTTCAAATCATGGTTAATTCCTACAAGGTTGGGTTGGTATAGAAGGAGAAACATAACATCTTCGTTCTCCAACCTTAGATAGGGTGAAATGCATATCAGTCCGAGTCCATTTTGTCTGGTTCAATTTCCGTCTTTAGTCCTTCTCTGTCTACGTCATTATTATTGTACCACCGTTTGTCTCGGCAGCACAAGACCCACGCCAAGTTTCCCTGAGCAAGGCCGTCCGAATGGTAGACAGAGTGTGCATGCGAGACGACTCTGTAAATGTTTGTTACATAATAATTAGCGACCAACGTAGTTGTGCGCAACCGATTGGTTGTAGCCGAGTAAATGCCGACCGATTAGTTGTTACATAAGATTTGACCCCGAACTGGTCAAACGATCATAAGTATTATTGCTAGGATAATTACTATTATTCTAAGTTAATAGTTACATCCCGCGCTTCCCAAAGTACCTTTTCACATTCATTTTCTTTAAACCAGATTCCACCCATATTCTTGGAGTTAGAGACTGATGGTACTCTCTATTTACTTCGGAGTTACTGATTATTGTCGATACCAGACCAGTAGATAGAGGTAGTTCCAGAAATTAAATTTCTTATTTAGTGTCTCATTTCAGCGAAAGAAAGTGTTCTAGATATTTAATCAAGTTCGAATTGCGTTGGAATTTTATTTCTGATTTAAATCTGTCCTATACCACGTAAGTGATATTTAATTCGTTTTCCTGACTAGTATTGCGATTTGCTTAGACTGGAGCTTTTCGGTCTGTTCGTTTTTAAATTTAATTATTTTCCTTTAGGAGTTTTATTTCACTTTCATTTACTTTAGTTTTCATTTACTTTAGTAATGTACTCGAACAATCGGTTCCCTCGCCGTAACCCTTCAATCAGTGTGATTTGTGCGTGTGCCGCCACCACTCTGTTAGAGTGCGTGTGCTTAGTGCCGCCTATTTTTCCAATATGAACGACAAATCCCATACGGCCACTGACGTCGATGCGCCAGATACTGCAGTTCCTTGGTGCTCGCCTTCTCTTGCCTGGCAGACCAGCGAACACCGCTATAATCTGCGCTCTAAACCGGCAAGCTGCAACAGCAACAACAACGACAACGACAACCACGCAACAATAATGGCAAATCCTAATAATCCTAACAGCTACAACAATGACATCAACAAGAACACCGTCAGCAACAACAACAACAACGACAACCACGCAACAATAATGGCAAATCCTAATAAGCCTATCAGCTACAACAATTACATCAACAAGAACACCGCCAACAACAAAAACAATATCCACAAAAACATGTTAAGCAAAACCAATGCGTATTACTAATAAAAACACAAATAATTACTCACAATGATGACCCCAATCTAAGTGCTGCCGCTGAGATACGCGATTGTTCTCAATTATATGCACCGTCTGTTCATACTGCTGAAATTCGGCTAACAAAGCTAAGCCTCCCCCACCTTTGCGGAGGGTATCACCAACGTTGTTGGACTGCTGGAAGCATTAAATGCTGTCACGCTGCCTGACAGCTTTATGCTTAAATGTAGTAGTGGTGGTACTGTCAGAGTGATGCCAAATAGTTTTGATGCGATCCAGGGCAATCGAAGGTTGTTTCGGATAAGCTAATCCCGTTTTGTTCGTATCAATTAGAGGAGGATAGAAGTTTACGAGTGGTGATCAGGGGACTGCATCCATCGCTGCAGAAGACTTATTGCCTCACAGATGAGTTGGCCAGACTCGGGCACGCAGTGCGTGGTGTCCAAAGTATTATAAGCATGCCCTGACCGCCATATGGATATTCCCCAGTGCCACCGTTGCCAGAAATTTGGTCATACAATGAAATATTGCCAAAAGCAACATCGCTGCGTAAAGTGTGGCTCAGCTCATGCAAGTCAGGTGTGCGAAAAACCATTCGATGCAGACGAGAAATGTGGTAACTGAGGAGGAAAACATCCAGCATATTGGAACGGATGCCCAGCTTATCAGCGCGTTGCCAAGGAAGGCAAGCTTGTGGCCCAGCCAGTAAAGTCGGCTCAAGACATACGGAAGTCGCTCCCAATGATCCCGGCACCCATACGCAGAGAACATTTTTCATATGCTGATGTTGCCAAACTTCCAACGCCTCCTCAGCTCCAGCAGCAACTTGAGCAACAGCAACAGCAGCAGCGTCATCACCAGCAGCAGCTTCATTATCGACAACAACCTCAAAATCAGCATGGCCAGCAGCCGCAACAGCAGCAACAACGTCAACAGCAACTACGTCATCAACAATAACAACAGCAAGCACAACACAAGCAAAATCAGTAGGCCCTACAGCAGCAATATCAGCTAGTACAACAGCCTCATCTGTACCATGAGCACTCCCAGCACCAGTTGACTGAGCCACTTATGACTGAGCCAGTTATGGCAACGATGAGCCTATTGCATGCTACACTTGCCAATAGATGAGCCAAATTGGAATTTATCTATAAAGTGAACTTCTTGACCTCTCAATGTTTGACTGGGAATTAAGATCTTTTGAATCAGTTCCCTCATTTCCTTTCACTTTCACCGCCCAGCCTTATCTTTCTACTGCCGCATTCATAGAACTGTAGTTCACATGAATTGGTTTGAATTGTGTAGTCGGTTGCAAGAGATATATAAAGATGAGCGCACTGATCTTAACATCAAAGATGCAATTCGTCGTCGCAAAAAAGCCAAAAACGAAAGCTTTGATGAGTTTTTAAATGCAATTCTGTCGAATGCAGATTCATTGAGTGAGGTAATGTTGAACACCGATTTAACTATCGAAGTCAGCCATAATCTTAAGATTGAACTGAAGCACGAGTTGTTGCATGTCGATACTCCTGATTTAGCAATTCTTCGTTAGGAATGTCATGGACATGATGATTTCTTTCGTAGTTTTAGTTCAAAGCAACAATCGCGTTTGAATGTGAGACGATAATTTATCAAAACGGTTCTTCATGAACAAATCCTGGGAGTTGGGTCGGAAGAAGAACTTAATGCCACGGATGAAATCTGTGCGGTTCGATTAAATATTGGGACTGTGATGTACAGGGTCACAGATACCAGGATTGTCTGAAGCATCGTCTGATTTTTTATTACGGTTGTGGAACACCTGAGACACATAAGCCCAACTGTCAAAAATGTAATCCCAAATCGAAAATCTCGACGAAGGATGTCCGTCTTGTTCCGAAAGGGGATGTCCGATATTAGTCTCGGATCCACAAAATACTCCATTCACCAATTCTAAACAATTACAGGAAGAATCACTTTTACCCCTGACATACTTACGAGAAGCGTACGTCAGAAATATTTAACGCTGACGAATTACTGATAAATCTCGTTTTTTTCTGCGTATTCGAAAATTTTGGCAACGAAAGAGATTACTAATCTCCATTGCCCATAAGAGCAAAGCTATTCGGTCTTTTATCAACATCGACATTTTTGGTCAGGACAACACACCTTTATTAGATAGCGGGGCCAACAAACCTGCTATTGGCGGATATCTTACCAATGGAATTATGTCAAAAACTTCAATATCGACAAAATGAATGGCGCTGTTCGTACGGCCGATGACCAAGCTCAACCTGTTACTGGTACAATTACCATACTGACTTATAATTCAACCCAAGCTGACTTTGAGTTTCTGATAGTTCCCTCAATTAGAAGACATTTGGTATATCTATTTCATCTTTTGGCGATATCAATATATCAGCAATAGAAATGGAAAATCGTGAAGAATGATTCAAATGCGTGTTATAGAAGAAGCTCCAAGCTCTCTATGGTCATCTCATATTACCATGAACATAAAACCTGGCGCTTCTGTCCCGCCGTTCGAAAGCTCAATGATGTCACAATTTGGGATGCTTATCCTATTCCAATTATCGCTGGACTCCTGAGTCGTCTTCCGCCGGTATACTGCATTTCGAAAATCGACTTCAACGACTCCTTTTGGCAGATCTGTTTAGATCGAGAATCCCGTGCTTAAACAGCTCTTACATCCCCAAATAGATCTCTCCATAAATTCAAAAGAATGCCCTTTGGATTGACAAATGCTCCGCAACCCATGAGTCGTTTAATGAACTTAGTGATTCCATATCAGTTGAAATCAGACGTATTGGCGTACCTTAATGATTGGCTTGTATTGTCTGATAGTTTTAAATCACATGTTTTGAATCCTCCAGAAGCTACGACTTCCGACAATTCCGAAATGCTGGCCTTGCTATAAATGTTCAAAAGAATCAGTTTTGTCTTAAGAAGGTGGAGTATAGTAGGCGAAGGGACACTTCACTAATCCCGAGAAAGTTCGTGCTGTTGAAGAGTTTCCGATTCTGAAAAATCGGAAGCAGCTCATAGGATTTTTGGGAACGACGATGGTTCAGCGTTTTATTTCCAAATACCGAACTTTTAGGTAAAATGTTGTTCATCTGGAGCGATCAAGCTCAAACTGCATTTGAAGAGATCAAGATTGCATTGTACTCAGTTCCATGTCTGGTTCATCTACAGTATGATAAGCTGTGTGATGTGAAAAAGTTGAACTAGGCACAGCGTAAGTATACCGGGTAATTCTCGGTATTAAAAAATTTCGTATGTACATCGACGATCATCGTTTCACTGTAGTCACCGATCATGGTAGTCTGATAGCTGACGTCTTGTCTCGTTCATTTCAGTCGTTAGAAGAGTTTGCTAACTTGAAGGTTGAAGTTTTACCAGAATTGGATCTGCAATCTGAAGCATTTTAGTCGGCAGAATACAGTGCTTTGCGAGATAAGTTTAACGAATCAAAAATAACAGATTATCAAGATGTTGATGGATACATTTATCATCGTAAAGATTTCTCTGATTACAGTTCCAATCAAGTTGACGATACGTGCAAGTTGTTCTTGCCCGACTCTTTGCGAAATTGCGTGATATGTTCAGCTCATTATCAACCATCTTCGCACACTGTGGCACAGCAAAATGCCTTGAATGAATATGACGTCATTATGTATTGGCCTAGGATGGTTGTTGATATTCGTAACTACATTAGTGAGTGCGATATATGTAAGACAACTAAATACCCCACTCAATCTCTCAAACCTCAGCAATA
>JAWNMZ010000114.1:0-146803 GCA_035043445.1 Drosophila silvestris
ATATTTGATCAAAACAAACAGAAAAAATTGCAAAAATTGTTAGGTCGGCAAAATAAATTTCTGCCGCCATTTTCTATCATTTGCAGACAATTGGAAAAATAAACATCTGGTGCTGGTGATGTATATATATATGTGTGTATGTATGTTGGAAAAAATCATTTCTGGCGTTTTCAGGCATATTTGATCAAAACAAACAGAAAAAATTGCAAAAATTGTTGGGTCGGCAAAATAAATTTCTGCCGCCATTTTCTATCATTTGCAGACAATTGGAAAAATAAACATCTGGTGCTGGTGATGTATATATATATGTGTGTATGTATGTTGGAAAAAATCATTTCTGGCGTTTTCAGGCATATTTGATCAAAACAAACAGAAAAAATTGCAAAAATTGTTAGGTCGGCAAAATAAATTTCTGCCGCCATTTTCTATCATTTGCAGACAATTGGAAAAATAAACATCTGGTGCTGGTGATGTATATATATATGTGTGTATGTATGTTGGAAAAAATCATTTCTGGCGTTTTCAGGCATATTTTGATCAAAACAAACAGAAAAAATTGCAAAAATTGTTAGGTCGGCAAAATAAATTTCTGCCGCCATTTTCTATCATTTGCAGACAATTGGAAAAATAAACATCTGGTGCTGGTGATGTATATATATATGTGTGTATGTATGTTGGAAAAAATCATTTCTGGCGTTTTCAGGCATATTTGATCAAAACAAACAGAAAAAATTGCAAAAATTGTTAGGTCGGCAAAATAAATTTCTGCCGCCATTTTCTATCATTTGCAGACAATTGGAAAAAATAAACATCTGGTGCTGGTGATGTATATATATATGTGTGTATGTTGGAAAAAATCATTTTCTGGCGTTTTCAGGCATATTTGATCAAAACAAACAGAAAAAATTGCAAAAATTGTTAGGTCGGCAAAATAAATTTCTGCCGCCATTTTCTATCATTTGCAGACAATTGGAAAAATAAACATCTGGTGCTGGTGATGTATATATATATGTGTGTATGTATGTTGGAAAAAATCATTTCTGGCGTTTTCAGGCATATTTGATCAAAACAAACAGAAAAAATTGCAAAAATTGTTAGGTCGGCAAAATAAATTTCTGCCGCCATTTTCTATCATTTGCAGACAATTGGAAAAATAAACATCTGGTGCTGGTGATGTATATATATATGTGTGTATGTATGTTGGAAAAAATCATTTCTGGCGTTTTCAAGCATATTTGATCAAAACAAACAGAAAAAATTGCAAAAATTGTTAGGTCGGCAAAATAAATTTCTGCCGCCATTTTCTATCATTTGCAGACAATTGGAAAAATAAACATCTGGTGCTGGTGATGTATATATATATGTGTGTATGTATGTTGGAAAAAATCATTTCTGGCGTTTTCAGGCATATTTGATCAAAACAAACAGAAAAAATTGCAAAAATTGTTAGGTCGGCAAAATAAATTTCTGCCGCCATTTTCTATCATTTGCAGACAATTGGAAAAATAAACATCTGGTGCTGGTGATGTATATATATATGTGTGTATGTATGTTGGAAAAAATCATTTCTGGCGTTTTCAGGCATATTTGATCAAAACAAACAGAAAAAATTGCAAAAATTGTTAGGTCGGCAAAATAAATTTCTGCCGCCATTTTCTATCATTTGCAGACAATTGGAAAAATAAACATCTGGTGCTGGTGATGTATATATATATGTGTGTATGTATGTTGGAAAAAATCATTTCTGGCGTTTTCAGGCATATTTGATCAAAACAAACAGAAAAAATTGCAAAAATTGTTAGGTCGGCAAAATAAATTTCTGCCGCCATTTTCTATCATTTGCAGACAATTGGAAAAATAAACATCTGGTGCTGGTGATGTATATATATATGTGTGTATGTATGTTGGAAAAAATCATTTCTGGCGTTTTCAGGCATATTTGATCAAAACAAACAGAAAAAATTGCAAAAATTGTTAGGTCGGCAAAATAAATTTCTGCCGCCATTTTCTATCATTTGCAGACAATTGGAAAAATAAACATCTGGTGCTGGTGATGTATATATATATGTGTGTATGTATGTTGGAAAAAATCATTTCTGGCGTTTTCAGGCATATTTGATCAAAACAAACAGAAAAAATTGCAAAAATTGTTAGGTCGGCAAAATAAATTTCTGCCGCCATTTTCTATCATTTGCAGACAATTGGAAAAATAAACATCTGGTGCTGGTGATGTATATATATATGTGTGTATGTATGTTGGAAAAAATCATTTCTGGCGTTTTCAGGCATATTTGATCAAAACAAACAGAAAAAATTGCAAAAATTGTTAGGTCGGCAAAATAAATTTCTGCCGCCATTTTCTATCATTTGCAGACAATTGGAAAAATAAACATCTGGTGCTGGTGATGTATATATATATGTGTGTATGTATGTTGGAAAAAATCATTTCTGGCGTTTTCAGGCATATTTGATCAAAACAAACAGAAAAAATTGCAAAAATTGTTAGGTCGGCAAAATAAATTTCTGCCGCCATTTTCTATCATTTGCAGACAATTGGAAAAATAAACATCTGGTGCTGGTGATGTATATATATATGTGTGTATGTATGTTGGAAAAAATCATTTCTGGCGTTTTCAAGCATATTTGATCAAAACAAACAGAAAAAATTGCAAAAATTGTTAGGTCGGCAAAATAAATTTCTGCCGCCATTTTCTATCATTTGCAGACAATTGGAAAAATAAACATCTGGTGCTGGTGATGTATATATATATGTGTGTATGTATGTTGGAAAAAATCATTTCTGGCGTTTTCAGGCATATTTGATCAAAACAAACAGAAAAAATTGCAAAAATTGTTAGGTCGGCAAAATAAATTTCTGCCGCCATTTTCTATCATTTGCAGACAATTGGAAAAATAAACATCTGGTGCTGGTGATGTATATATATATGTGTGTATGTATGTTGGAAAAAATCATTTCTGGCGTTTTCAGGCATATTTGATCAAAACAAACAGAAAAAATTGCAAAAATTGTTAGGTCGGCAAAATAAATTTCTGCCGCCATTTTCTATCATTTGCAGACAATTGGAAAAATAAACATCTGGTGCTGGTGATGTATATATATATGTGTGTATGTATGTTGGAAAAAATCATTTCTGGCGTTTTCAGGCATATTTGATCAAAACAAACAGAAAAAATTGCAAAAATTGTTAGGTCGGCAAAATAAATTTCTGCCGCCATTTTCTATCATTTGCAGACAATTGGAAAAATAAACATCTGGTGCTGGTGATGTATATATATATGTGTGTATGTATGTTGGAAAAAATCATTTCTGGCGTTTTCAGGCATATTTGATCAAAACAAACAGAAAAAATTGCAAAAATTGTTAGGTCGGCAAAATAAATTTCTGCCGCCATTTTCTATCATTTGCAGACAATTGGAAAAATAAACATCTGGTGCTGGTGATGTATATATATATGTGTGTATGTATGTTGGAAAAAATCATTTCTGGCGTTTTCAAGCATATTTGATCAAAACAAACAGAAAAAATTGCAAAAATTGTTAGGTCGGCAAAATAAATTTCTGCCGCCATTTTCTATCATTTGCAGACAATTGGAAAAATAAACATCTGGTGCTGGTGATGTATATATATATGTGTGTATGTATGTTGGAAAAAATCATTTCTGGCGTTTTCAGGCATATTTGATCAAAACAAACAGAAAAAATTGCAAAAATTGTTAGGTCGGCAAAATAAATTTCTGCCGCCATTTTCTATCATTTGCAGACAATTGGAAAAATAAACATCTGGTGCTGGTGATGTATATATATATGTGTGTATGTATGTTGGAAAAAATCATTTCTGGCGTTTTCAAGCATATTTGATCAAAACAAACAGAAAAAATTGCAAAAATTGTTAGGTCGGCAAAATAAATTTCTGCCGCCATTTTCTATCATTTGCAGACAATTGGAAAAATAAACATCTGGTGCTGGTGATGTATATATATATGTGTGTATGTATGTTGGAAAAAATCATTTCTGGCGTTTTCAGGCATATTTGATCAAAACAAACAGAAAAAATTGCAAAAATTGTTAGGTCGGCAAAATAAATTTCTGCCGCCATTTTCTATCATTTGCAGACAATTGGAAAAATAAACATCTGGTGCTGGTGATGTATATATATATGTGTGTATGTATGTTGGAAAAAATCATTTCTGGCGTTTTCAGGCATATTTGATCAAAACAAACAGAAAAAATTGCAAAAATTGTTAGGTCGGCAAAATAAATTTCTGCCGCCATTTTCTATCATTTGCAGACAATTGGAAAAATAAACATCTGGTGCTGGTGATGTATATATATATGTGTGTATGTATGTTGGAAAAAATCATTTCTGGCGTTTTCAGGCATATTTGATCAAAACAAACAGAAAAAATTGCAAAAATTGTTAGGTCGGCAAAATAAATTTCTGCCGCCATTTTCTATCATTTGCAGACAATTGGAAAAATAAACATCTGGTGCTGGTGATGTATATATATATGTGTGTATGTATGTTGGAAAAAATCATTTCTGGCGTTTTCAGGCATATTTGATCAAAACAAACAGAAAAAATTGCAAAAATTGTTAGGTCGGCAAAATAAATTTCTGCCGCCATTTTCTATCATTTGCAGACAATTGGAAAAATAAACATCTGGTGCTGGTGATGTATATATATATGTGTGTATGTATGTTGGAAAAAATCATTTCTGGCGTTTTCAGGCATATTTGATCAAAACAAACAGAAAAAATTGCAAAAATTGTTAGGTCGGCAAAATAAATTTCTGCCGCCATTTTCTATCATTTGCAGACAATTGGAAAAATAAACATCTGGTGCTGGTGATGTATATATATATGTGTGTATGTATGTTGGAAAAAATCATTTCTGGCGTTTTCAGGCATATTTGATCAAAACAAACAGAAAAAATTGCAAAAATTGTTAGGTCGGCAAAATAAATTTCTGCCGCCATTTTCTATCATTTGCAGACAATTGGAAAAATAAACATCTGGTGCTGGTGATGTATATATATATGTGTGTATGTATGTTGGAAAAAATCATTTCTGGCGTTTTCAGGCATATTTGATCAAAACAAACAGAAAAAATTGCAAAAATTGTTAGGTCGGCAAAATAAATTTCTGCCGCCATTTTCTATCATTTGCAGACAATTGGAAAAATAAACATCTGGTGCTGGTGATGTATATATATATGTGTGTATGTATGTTGGAAAAAATCATTTCTGGCGTTTTCAGGCATATTTGATCAAAACAAACAGAAAAAATTGCAAAAATTGTTAGGTCGGCAAAATAAATTTCTGCCGCCATTTTCTATCATTTGCAGACAATTGGAAAAATAAACATCTGGTGCTGGTGATGTATATATATATGTGTGTATGTATGTTGGAAAAAATCATTTCTGGCGTTTTCAGGCATATTTGATCAAAACAAACAGAAAAAATTGCAAAAATTGTTAGGTCGGCAAAATAAATTTCTGCCGCCATTTTCTATCATTTGCAGACAATTGGAAAAATAAACATCTGGTGCTGGTGATGTATATATATATGTGTGTATGTATGTTGGAAAAAATCATTTCTGGCGTTTTCAGGCATATTTGATCAAAACAAACAGAAAAAATTGCAAAAATTGTTAGGTCGGCAAAATAAATTTCTGCCGCCATTTTCTATCATTTGCAGACAATTGGAAAAATAAACATCTGGTGCTGGTGATGTATATATATATGTGTGTATGTATGTTGGAAAAAATCATTTCTGGCGTTTTCAGGCATATTTGATCAAAACAAACAGAAAAAATTGCAAAAATTGTTAGGTCGGCAAAATAAATTTCTGCCGCCATTTTCTATCATTTGCAGACAATTGGAAAAATAAACATCTGGTGCTGGTGATGTATATATATATGTGTGTATGTATGTTGGAAAAAATCATTTCTGGCGTTTTCAGGCATATTTGATCAAAACAAACAGAAAAAATTGCAAAAATTGTTAGGTCGGCAAAATAAATTTCTGCCGCCATTTTCTATCATTTGCAGACAATTGGAAAAATAAACATCTGGTGCTGGTGATGTATATATATATGTGTGTATGTATGTTGGAAAAAATCATTTCTGGCGTTTTCAGGCATATTTGATCAAAACAAACAGAAAAAATTGCAAAAATTGTTAGGTCGGCAAAATAAATTTCTGCCGCCATTTTCTATCATTTGCAGACAATTGGAAAAATAAACATCTGGTGCTGGTGATGTATATATATATGTGTGTATGTATGTTGGAAAAAATCATTTCTGGCGTTTTCAGGCATATTTGATCAAAACAAACAGAAAAAATTGCAAAAATTGTTAGGTCGGCAAAATAAATTTCTGCCGCCATTTTCTATCATTTGCAGACAATTGGAAAAATAAACATCTGGTGCTGGTGATGTATATATATATGTGTGTATGTATGTTGGAAAAAATCATTTCTGGCGTTTTCAGGCATATTTGATCAAAACAAACAGAAAAAATTGCAAAAATTGTTAGGTCGGCAAAATAAATTTCTGCCGCCATTTTCTATCATTTGCAGACAATTGGAAAAATAAACATCTGGTGCTGGTGATGTATATATATATGTGTGTATGTATGTTGGAAAAAATCATTTCTGGCGTTTTCAGGCATATTTGATCAAAACAAACAGAAAAAATTGCAAAAATTGTTAGGTCGGCAAAATAAATTTCTGCCGCCATTTTCTATCATTTGCAGACAATTGGAAAAATAAACATCTGGTGCTGGTGATGTATATATATATGTGTGTATGTATGTTGGAAAAAATCATTTCTGGCGTTTTCAGGCATATTTGATCAAAACAAACAGAAAAAATTGCAAAAATTGTTAGGTCGGCAAAATAAATTTCTGCCGCCATTTTCTATCATTTGCAGACAATTGGAAAAATAAACATCTGGTGCTGGTGATGTATATATATATGTGTGTATGTATGTTGGAAAAAATCATTTCTGGCGTTTTCAGGCATATTTGATCAAAACAAACAGAAAAAATTGCAAAAATTGTTAGGTCGGCAAAATAAATTTCTGCCGCCATTTTCTATCATTTGCAGACAATTGGAAAAATAAACATCTGGTGCTGGTGATGTATATATATATGTGTGTATGTATGTTGGAAAAAATCATTTCTGGCGTTTTCAGGCATATTTGATCAAAACAAACAGAAAAAATTGCAAAAATTGTTAGGTCGGCAAAATAAATTTCTGCCGCCATTTTCTATCATTTGCAGACAATTGGAAAAATAAACATCTGGTGCTGGTGATGTATATATATATGTGTGTATGTATGTTGGAAAAAATCATTTCTGGCGTTTTCAAGCATATTTGATCAAAACAAACAGAAAAAATTGCAAAAATTGTTAGGTCGGCAAAATAAATTTCTGCCGCCATTTTCTATCATTTGCAGACAATTGGAAAAATAAACATCTGGTGCTGGTGATGTATATATATATGTGTGTATGTATGTTGGAAAAAATCATTTCTGGCGTTTTCAGGCATATTTGATCAAAACAAACAGAAAAAATTGCAAAAATTGTTAGGTCGGCAAAATAAATTTCTGCCGCCATTTTCTATCATTTGCAGACAATTGGAAAAATAAACATCTGGTGCTGGTGATGTATATATATATGTGTGTATGTATGTTGGAAAAAATCATTTCTGGCGTTTTCAGGCATATTTGATCAAAACAAACAGAAAAAATTGCAAAAATTGTTAGGTCGGCAAAATAAATTTCTGCCGCCATTTTCTATCATTTGCAGACAATTGGAAAAATAAACATCTGGTGCTGGTGATGTATATATATATGTGTGTATGTATGTTGGAAAAAATCATTTCTGGCGTTTTCAGGCATATTTGATCAAAACAAACAGAAAAAATTGCAAAAATTGTTAGGTCGGCAAAATAAATTTCTGCCGCCATTTTCTATCATTTGCAGACAATTGGAAAAATAAACATCTGGTGCTGGTGATGTATATATATATGTGTGTATGTATGTTGGAAAA
This sequence comes from Drosophila silvestris, assembly GCA_035043445.1. Classification (NCBI taxonomy): domain Eukaryota; kingdom Metazoa; phylum Arthropoda; class Insecta; order Diptera; family Drosophilidae; genus Drosophila; species Drosophila silvestris. Next base: position 8,073 of record JAWNMZ010000114.1, read on the forward strand.
AATCATTTCTGGCGTTTTCAGGCATATTTGATCAAAACAAACAGAAAAAATTGCAAAAATTGTTAGGTCGGCAAAATAAATTTCTGCCGCCATTTTCTATCATTTGCAGACAATTGGAAAAATAAACATCTGGTGCTGGTGATGTATATATATATGTGTGTATGTATGTTGGAAAAAATCATTTCTGGCGTTTTCAGGCATATTTGATCAAAACAAACAGAAAAAATTGCAAAAATTGTTAGGTCGGCAAAATAAATTTCTGCCGCCATTTTCTATCATTTGCAGACAATTGGAAAAATAAACATCTGGTGCTGGTGATGTATATATATATGTGTGTATGTATGTTGGAAAAAATCATTTCTGGCGTTTTCAGGCATATTTGATCAAAACAAACAGAAAAAATTGCAAAAATTGTTAGGTCGGCAAAATAAATTTCTGCCGCCATTTTCTATCATTTGCAGACAATTGGAAAAATAAACATCTGGTGCTGGTGATGTATATATATATGTGTGTATGTATGTTGGAAAAAATCATTTCTGGCGTTTTCAGGCATATTTGATCAAAACAAACAGAAAAAATTGCAAAAATTGTTAGGTCGGCAAAATAAATTTCTGCCGCCATTTTCTATCATTTGCAGACAATTGGAAAAATAAACATCTGGTGCTGGTGATGTATATATATATGTGTGTATGTATGTTGGAAAAAATCATTTCTGGCGTTTTCAGGCATATTTGATCAAAACAAACAGAAAAAATTGCAAAAATTGTTAGGTCGGCAAAATAAATTTCTGCCGCCATTTTCTATCATTTGCAGACAATTGGAAAAATAAACATCTGGTGCTGGTGATGTATATATATATGTGTGTATGTATGTTGGAAAAAATCATTTCTGGCGTTTTCAGGCATATTTGATCAAAACAAACAGAAAAAATTGCAAAAATTGTTAGGTCGGCAAAATAAATTTCTGCCGCCATTTTCTATCATTTGCAGACAATTGGAAAAATAAACATCTGGTGCTGGTGATGTATATATATATGTGTGTATGTATGTTGGAAAAAATCATTTCTGGCGTTTTCAGGCATATTTGATCAAAACAAACAGAAAAAATTGCAAAAATTGTTAGGTCGGCAAAATAAATTTCTGCCGCCATTTTCTATCATTTGCAGACAATTGGAAAAATAAACATCTGGTGCTGGTGATGTATATATATATGTGTGTATGTATGTTGGAAAAAATCATTTCTGGCGTTTTCAAGCATATTTGATCAAAACAAACAGAAAAAATTGCAAAAATTGTTAGGTCGGCAAAATAAATTTCTGCCGCCATTTTCTATCATTTGCAGACAATTGGAAAAATAAACATCTGGTGCTGGTGATGTATATATATATGTGTGTATGTATGTTGGAAAAAATCATTTCTGGCGTTTTCAGGCATATTTGATCAAAACAAACAGAAAAAATTGCAAAAATTGTTAGGTCGGCAAAATAAATTTCTGCCGCCATTTTCTATCATTTGCAGACAATTGGAAAAATAAACATCTGGTGCTGGTGATGTATATATATATGTGTGTATGTATGTTGGAAAAAATCATTTCTGGCGTTTTCAGGCATATTTGATCAAAACAAACAGAAAAAATTGCAAAAATTGTTAGGTCGGCAAAATAAATTTCTGCCGCCATTTTCTATCATTTGCAGACAATTGGAAAAATAAACATCTGGTGCTGGTGATGTATATATATATGTGTGTATGTATGTTGGAAAAAATCATTTCTGGCGTTTTCAGGCATATTTGATCAAAACAAACAGAAAAAATTGCAAAAATTGTTAGGTCGGCAAAATAAATTTCTGCCGCCATTTTCTATCATTTGCAGACAATTGGAAAAATAAACATCTGGTGCTGGTGATGTATATATATATGTGTGTATGTATGTTGGAAAAAATCATTTCTGGCGTTTTCAGGCATATTTGATCAAAACAAACAGAAAAAATTGCAAAAATTGTTAGGTCGGCAAAATAAATTTCTGCCGCCATTTTCTATCATTTGCAGACAATTGGAAAAATAAACATCTGGTGCTGGTGATGTATATATATATGTGTGTATGTATGTTGGAAAAAATCATTTCTGGCGTTTTCAAGCATATTTGATCAAAACAAACAGAAAAAATTGCAAAAATTGTTAGGTCGGCAAAATAAATTTCTGCCGCCATTTTCTATCATTTGCAGACAATTGGAAAAATAAACATCTGGTGCTGGTGATGTATATATATATGTGTGTATGTATGTTGGAAAAAATCATTTCTGGCGTTTTCAGGCATATTTGATCAAAACAAACAGAAAAAATTGCAAAAATTGTTAGGTCGGCAAAATAAATTTCTGCCGCCATTTTCTATCATTTGCAGACAATTGGAAAAATAAACATCTGGTGCTGGTGATGTATATATATATGTGTGTATGTATGTTGGAAAAAATCATTTCTGGCGTTTTCAGGCATATTTGATCAAAACAAACAGAAAAAATTGCAAAAATTGTTAGGTCGGCAAAATAAATTTCTGCCGCCATTTTCTATCATTTGCAGACAATTGGAAAAATAAACATCTGGTGCTGGTGATGTATATATATATGTGTGTATGTATGTTGGAAAAAATCATTTCTGGCGTTTTCAGGCATATTTGATCAAAACAAACAGAAAAAATTGCAAAAATTGTTAGGTCGGCAAAATAAATTTCTGCCGCCATTTTCTATCATTTGCAGACAATTGGAAAAATAAACATCTGGTGCTGGTGATGTATATATATATGTGTGTATGTATGTTGGAAAAAATCATTTCTGGCGTTTTCAGGCATATTTGATCAAAACAAACAGAAAAAATTGCAAAAATTGTTAGGTCGGCAAAATAAATTTCTGCCGCCATTTTCTATCATTTGCAGACAATTGGAAAAATAAACATCTGGTGCTGGTGATGTATATATATATGTGTGTATGTATGTTGGAAAAAATCATTTCTGGCGTTTTCAAGCATATTTGATCAAAACAAACAGAAAAAATTGCAAAAATTGTTAGGTCGGCAAAATAAATTTCTGCCGCCATTTTCTATCATTTGCAGACAATTGGAAAAATAAACATCTGGTGCTGGTGATGTATATATATATGTGTGTATGTATGTTGGAAAAAATCATTTCTGGCGTTTTCAAGCATATTTGATCAAAACAAACAGAAAAAATTGCAAAAATTGTTAGGTCGGCAAAATAAATTTCTGCCGCCATTTTCTATCATTTGCAGACAATTGGAAAAATAAACATCTGGTGCTGGTGATGTATATATATATGTGTGTATGTATGTTGGAAAAAATCATTTCTGGCGTTTTCAGGCATATTTGATCAAAACAAACAGAAAAAATTGCAAAAATTGTTAGGTCGGCAAAATAAATTTCTGCCGCCATTTTCTATCATTTGCAGACAATTGGAAAAATAAACATCTGGTGCTGGTGATGTATATATATATGTGTGTATGTATGTTGGAAAAAATCATTTCTGGCGTTTTCAGGCATATTTGATCAAAACAAACAGAAAAAATTGCAAAAATTGTTAGGTCGGCAAAATAAATTTCTGCCGCCATTTTCTATCATTTGCAGACAATTGGAAAAATAAACATCTGGTGCTGGTGATGTATATATATATGTGTGTATGTATGTTGGAAAAAATCATTTCTGGCGTTTTCAGGCATATTTGATCAAAACAAACAGAAAAAATTGCAAAAATTGTTAGGTCGGCAAAATAAATTTCTGCCGCCATTTTCTATCATTTGCAGACAATTGGAAAAATAAACATCTGGTGCTGGTGATGTATATATATATGTGTGTATGTATGTTGGAAAAAATCATTTCTGGCGTTTTCAGGCATATTTGATCAAAACAAACAGAAAAAATTGCAAAAATTGTTAGGTCGGCAAAATAAATTTCTGCCGCCATTTTCTATCATTTGCAGACAATTGGAAAAATAAACATCTGGTGCTGGTGATGTATATATATATGTGTGTATGTATGTTGGAAAAAATCATTTCTGGCGTTTTCAGGCATATTTGATCAAAACAAACAGAAAAAATTGCAAAAATTGTTAGGTCGGCAAAATAAATTTCTGCCGCCATTTTCTATCATTTGCAGACAATTGGAAAAATAAACATCTGGTGCTGGTGATGTATATATATATGTGTGTATGTATGTTGGAAAAAATCATTTCTGGCGTTTTCAGGCATATTTGATCAAAACAAACAGAAAAAATTGCAAAAATTGTTAGGTCGGCAAAATAAATTTCTGCCGCCATTTTCTATCATTTGCAGACAATTGGAAAAATAAACATCTGGTGCTGGTGATGTATATATATATGTGTGTATGTATGTTGGAAAAAATCATTTCTGGCGTTTTCAGGCATATTTGATCAAAACAAACAGAAAAAATTGCAAAAATTGTTAGGTCGGCAAAATAAATTTCTGCCGCCATTTTCTATCATTTGCAGACAATTGGAAAAATAAACATCTGGTGCTGGTGATGTATATATATATGTGTGTATGTATGTTGGAAAAAATCATTTCTGGCGTTTTCAGGCATATTTGATCAAAACAAACAGAAAAAATTGCAAAAATTGTTAGGTCGGCAAAATAAATTTCTGCCGCCATTTTCTATCATTTGCAGACAATTGGAAAAATAAACATCTGGTGCTGGTGATGTATATATATATGTGTGTATGTATGTTGGAAAAAATCATTTCTGGCGTTTTCAGGCATATTTGATCAAAACAAACAGAAAAAATTGCAAAAATTGTTAGGTCGGCAAAATAAATTTCTGCCGCCATTTTCTATCATTTGCAGACAATTGGAAAAATAAACATCTGGTGCTGGTGATGTATATATATATGTGTGTATGTATGTTGGAAAAAATCATTTCTGGCGTTTTCAGGCATATTTGATCAAAACAAACAGAAAAAATTGCAAAAATTGTTAGGTCGGCAAAATAAATTTCTGCCGCCATTTTCTATCATTTGCAGACAATTGGAAAAATAAACATCTGGTGCTGGTGATGTATATATATATGTGTGTATGTATGTTGGAAAAAATCATTTCTGGCGTTTTCAGGCATATTTGATCAAAACAAACAGAAAAAATTGCAAAAATTGTTAGGTCGGCAAAATAAATTTCTGCCGCCATTTTCTATCATTTGCAGACAATTGGAAAAATAAACATCTGGTGCTGGTGATGTATATATATATGTGTGTATGTATGTTGGAAAAAATCATTTCTGGCGTTTTCAAGCATATTTGATCAAAACAAACAGAAAAAATTGCAAAAATTGTTAGGTCGGCAAAATAAATTTCTGCCGCCATTTTCTATCATTTGCAGACAATTGGAAAAATAAACATCTGGTGCTGGTGATGTATATATATATGTGTGTATGTATGTTGGAAAAAATCATTTCTGGCGTTTTCAAGCATATTTGATCAAAACAAACAGAAAAAATTGCAAAAATTGTTAGGTCGGCAAAATAAATTTCTGCCGCCATTTTCTATCATTTGCAGACAATTGGAAAAATAAACATCTGGTGCTGGTGATGTATATATATATGTGTGTATGTATGTTGGAAAAAATCATTTCTGGCGTTTTCAGGCATATTTGATCAAAACAAACAGAAAAAATTGCAAAAATTGTTAGGTCGGCAAAATAAATTTCTGCCGCCATTTTCTATCATTTGCAGACAATTGGAAAAATAAACATCTGGTGCTGGTGATGTATATATATATGTGTGTATGTATGTTGGAAAAAATCATTTCTGGCGTTTTCAGGCATATTTGATCAAAACAAACAGAAAAAATTGCAAAAATTGTTAGGTCGGCAAAATAAATTTCTGCCGCCATTTTCTATCATTTGCAGACAATTGGAAAAATAAACATCTGGTGCTGGTGATGTATATATATATGTGTGTATGTATGTTGGAAAAAATCATTTCTGGCGTTTTCAGGCATATTTGATCAAAACAAACAGAAAAAATTGCAAAAATTGTTAGGTCGGCAAAATAAATTTCTGCCGCCATTTTCTATCATTTGCAGACAATTGGAAAAATAAACATCTGGTGCTGGTGATGTATATATATATGTGTGTATGTATGTTGGAAAAAATCATTTCTGGCGTTTTCAGGCATATTTGATCAAAACAAACAGAAAAAATTGCAAAAATTGTTAGGTCGGCAAAATAAATTTCTGCCGCCATTTTCTATCATTTGCAGACAATTGGAAAAATAAACATCTGGTGCTGGTGATGTATATATATATGTGTGTATGTATGTTGGAAAAAATCATTTCTGGCGTTTTCAGGCATATTTGATCAAAACAAACAGAAAAAATTGCAAAAATTGTTAGGTCGGCAAAATAAATTTCTGCCGCCATTTTCTATCATTTGCAGACAATTGGAAAAATAAACATCTGGTGCTGGTGATGTATATATATATGTGTGTATGTATGTTGGAAAAAATCATTTCTGGCGTTTTCAAGCATATTTGATCAAAACAAACAGAAAAAATTGCAAAAATTGTTAGGTCGGCAAAATAAATTTCTGCCGCCATTTTCTATCATTTGCAGACAATTGGAAAAATAAACATCTGGTGCTGGTGATGTATATATATATGTGTGTATGTATGTTGGAAAAAATCATTTCTGGCGTTTTCAGGCATATTTGATCAAAACAAACAGAAAAAATTGCAAAAATTGTTAGGTCGGCAAAATAAATTTCTGCCGCCATTTTCTATCATTTGCAGACAATTGGAAAAATAAACATCTGGTGCTGGTGATGTATATATATATGTGTGTATGTATGTTGGAAAAAATCATTTCTGGCGTTTTCAGGCATATTTGATCAAAACAAACAGAAAAAATTGCAAAAATTGTTAGGTCGGCAAAATAAATTTCTGCCGCCATTTTCTATCATTTGCAGACAATTGGAAAAATAAACATCTGGTGCTGGTGATGTATATATATATGTGTGTATGTATGTTGGAAAAAATCATTTCTGGCGTTTTCAGGCATATTTGATCAAAACAAACAGAAAAAATTGCAAAAATTGTTAGGTCGGCAAAATAAATTTCTGCCGCCATTTTCTATCATTTGCAGACAATTGGAAAAATAAACATCTGGTGCTGGTGATGTATATATATATGTGTGTATGTATGTTGGAAAAAATCATTTCTGGCGTTTTCAGGCATATTTGATCAAAACAAACAGAAAAAATTGCAAAAATTGTTAGGTCGGCAAAATAAATTTCTGCCGCCATTTTCTATCATTTGCAGACAATTGGAAAAATAAACATCTGGTGCTGGTGATGTATATATATATGTGTGTATGTATGTTGGAAAAAATCATTTCTGGCGTTTTCAGGCATATTTGATCAAAACAAACAGAAAAAATTGCAAAAATTGTTAGGTCGGCAAAATAAATTTCTGCCGCCATTTTCTATCATTTGCAGACAATTGGAAAAATAAACATCTGGTGCTGGTGATGTATATATATATGTGTGTATGTATGTTGGAAAAAATCATTTCTGGCGTTTTCAGGCATATTTGATCAAAACAAACAGAAAAAATTGCAAAAATTGTTAGGTCGGCAAAATAAATTTCTGCCGCCATTTTCTATCATTTGCAGACAATTGGAAAAATAAACATCTGGTGCTGGTGATGTATATATATATGTGTGTATGTATGTTGGAAAAAATCATTTCTGGCGTTTTCAGGCATATTTGATCAAAACAAACAGAAAAAATTGCAAAAATTGTTAGGTCGGCAAAATAAATTTCTGCCGCCATTTTCTATCATTTGCAGACAATTGGAAAAATAAACATCTGGTGCTGGTGATGTATATATATATGTGTGTATGTATGTTGGAAAAAATCATTTCTGGCGTTTTCAAGCATATTTGATCAAAACAAACAGAAAAAATTGCAAAAATTGTTAGGTCGGCAAAATAAATTTCTGCCGCCATTTTCTATCATTTGCAGACAATTGGAAAAATAAACATCTGGTGCTGGTGATGTATATATATATGTGTGTATGTATGTTGGAAAAAATCATTTCTGGCGTTTTCAGGCATATTTGATCAACACAAACAGAAAAAATTGCAAAAATTGTTAGGTCGGCAAAATAAATTTCTGCCGCCATTTTCTATCATTTGCAGACAATTGGAAAAATAAACATCTGGTGCTGGTGATGTATATATATATGTGTGTATGTATGTTGGAAAAAATCATTTCTGGCGTTTTCAGGCATATTTGATCAAAACAAACAGAAAAAATTGCAAAAATTGTTAGGTCGGCAAAATAAATTTCTGCCGCCATTTTCTATCATTTGCAGACAATTGGAAAAATAAACATCTGGTGCTGGTGATGTATATATATATGTGTGTATGTATGTTGGAAAAAATCATTTCTGGCGTTTTCAAGCATATTTGATCAAAACAAACAGAAAAAATTGCAAAAATTGTTAGGTCGGCAAAATAAATTTCTGCCGCCATTTTCTATCATTTGCAGACAATTGGAAAAATAAACATCTGGTGCTGGTGATGTATATATATATGTGTGTATGTATGTTGGAAAAAATCATTTCTGGCGTTTTCAGGCATATTTGATCAAAACAAACAGAAAAAATTGCAAAAATTGTTAGGTCGGCAAAATAAATTTCTGCCGCCATTTTCTATCATTTGCAGACAATTGGAAAAATAAACATCTGGTGCTGGTGATGTATATATATATGTGTGTATGTATGTTGGAAAAAATCATTTCTGGCGTTTTCAGGCATATTTGATCAAAACAAACAGAAAAAATTGCAAAAATTGTTAGGTCGGCAAAATAAATTTCTGCCGCCATTTTCTATCATTTGCAGACAATTGGAAAAATAAACATCTGGTGCTGGTGATGTATATATATATGTGTGTATGTATGTTGGAAAAAATCATTTCTGGCGTTTTCAAGCATATTTGATCAAAACAAACAGAAAAAATTGCAAAAATTGTTAGGTCGGCAAAATAAATTTCTGCCGCCATTTTCTATCATTTGCAGACAATTGGAAAAATAAACATCTGGTGCTGGTGATGTATATATATATGTGTGTATGTATGTTGGAAAAAATCATTTCTGGCGTTTTCAGGCATATTTGATCAAAACAAACAGAAAAAATTGCAAAAATTGTTAGGTCGGCAAAATAAATTTCTGCCGCCATTTTCTATCATTTGCAGACAATTGGAAAAATAAACATCTGGTGCTGGTGATGTATATATATATGTGTGTATGTATGTTGGAAAAAATCATTTCTGGCGTTTTCAGGCATATTTGATCAAAACAAACAGAAAAAATTGCAAAAATTGTTAGGTCGGCAAAATAAATTTCTGCCGCCATTTTCTATCATTTGCAGACAATTGGAAAAATAAACATCTGGTGCTGGTGATGTATATATATATGTGTGTATGTATGTTGGAAAAAATCATTTCTGGCGTTTTCAGGCATATTTGATCAAAACAAACAGAAAAAATTGCAAAAATTGTTAGGTCGGCAAAATAAATTTCTGCCGCCATTTTCTATCATTTGCAGACAATTGGAAAAATAAACATCTGGTGCTGGTGATGTATATATATATGTGTGTATGTATGTTGGAAAAAATCATTTCTGGCGTTTTCAGGCATATTTGATCAAAACAAACAGAAAAAATTGCAAAAATTGTTAGGTCGGCAAAATAAATTTCTGCCGCCATTTTCTATCATTTGCAGACAATTGGAAAAATAAACATCTGGTGCTGGTGATGTATATATATATGTGTGTATGTATGTTGGAAAAAATCATTTCTGGCGTTTTCAGGCATATTTGATCAAAACAAACAGAAAAAATTGCAAAAATTGTTAGGTCGGCAAAATAAATTTCTGCCGCCATTTTCTATCATTTGCAGACAATTGGAAAAATAAACATCTGGTGCTGGTGATGTATATATATATGTGTGTATGTATGTTGGAAAAAATCATTTCTGGCGTTTTCAGGCATATTTGATCAAAACAAACAGAAAAAATTGCAAAAATTGTTAGGTCGGCAAAATAAATTTCTGCCGCCATTTTCTATCATTTGCAGACAATTGGAAAAATAAACATCTGGTGCTGGTGATGTATATATATATGTGTGTATGTATGTTGGAAAAAATCATTTCTGGCGTTTTCAGGCATATTTGATCAAAACAAACAGAAAAAATTGCAAAAATTGTTAGGTCGGCAAAATAAATTTCTGCCGCCATTTTCTATCATTTGCAGACAATTGGAAAAATAAACATCTGGTGCTGGTGATGTATATATATATGTGTGTATGTATGTTGGAAAAAATCATTTCTGGCGTTTTCAGGCATATTTGATCAAAACAAACAGAAAAAATTGCAAAAATTGTTAGGTCGGCAAAATAAATTTCTGCCGCCATTTTCTATCATTTGCAGACAATTGGAAAAATAAACATCTGGTGCTGGTGATGTATATATATATGTGTGTATGTATGTTGGAAAAAATCATTTCTGGCGTTTTCAGGCATATTTGATCAAAACAAACAGAAAAAATTGCAAAAATTGTTAGGTCGGCAAAATAAATTTCTGCCGCCATTTTCTATCATTTGCAGACAATTGGAAAAATAAACATCTGGTGCTGGTGATGTATATATATATGTGTGTATGTATGTTGGAAAAAATCATTTCTGGCGTTTTCAGGCATATTTGATCAAAACAAACAGAAAAAATTGCAAAAATTGTTAGGTCGGCAAAATAAATTTCTGCCGCCATTTTCTATCATTTGCAGACAATTGGAAAAATAAACATCTGGTGCTGGTGATGTATATATATATGTGTGTATGTATGTTGGAAAAAATCATTTCTGGCGTTTTCAGGCATATTTGATCAAAACAAACAGAAAAAATTGCAAAAATTGTTAGGTCGGCAAAATAAATTTCTGCCGCCATTTTCTATCATTTGCAGACAATTGGAAAAATAAACATCTGGTGCTGGTGATGTATATATATATGTGTGTATGTATGTTGGAAAAAATCATTTCTGGCGTTTTCAGGCATATTTGATCAAAACAAACAGAAAAAATTGCAAAAATTGTTAGGTCGGCAAAATAAATTTCTGCCGCCATTTTCTATCATTTGCAGACAATTGGAAAAATAAACATCTGGTGCTGGTGATGTATATATATATGTGTGTATGTATGTTGGAAAAAATCATTTCTGGCGTTTTCAAGCATATTTGATCAAAACAAACAGAAAAAATTGCAAAAATTGTTAGGTCGGCAAAATAAATTTCTGCCGCCATTTTCTATCATTTGCAGACAATTGGAAAAATAAACATCTGGTGCTGGTGATGTATATATATATGTGTGTATGTATGTTGGAAAAAATCATTTCTGGCGTTTTCAGGCATATTTGATCAAAACAAACAGAAAAAATTGCAAAAATTGTTAGGTCGGCAAAATAAATTTCTGCCGCCATTTTCTATCATTTGCAGACAATTGGAAAAATAAACATCTGGTGCTGGTGATGTATATATATATGTGTGTATGTATGTTGGAAAAAATCATTTCTGGCGTTTTCAAGCATATTTGATCAAAACAAACAGAAAAAATTGCAAAAATTGTTAGGTCGGCAAAATAAATTTCTGCCGCCATTTTCTATCATTTGCAGACAATTGGAAAAATAAACATCTGGTGCTGGTGATGTATATATATATGTGTGTATGTATGTTGGAAAAAATCATTTCTGGCGTTTTCAGGCATATTTGATCAAAACAAACAGAAAAAATTGCAAAAATTGTTAGGTCGGCAAAATAAATTTCTGCCGCCATTTTCTATCATTTGCAGACAATTGGAAAAATAAACATCTGGTGCTGGTGATGTATATATATATGTGTGTATGTATGTTTGAAAAAATCATTTCTGGCGTTTTCAAGCATATTTGATCAAAACAAACAGAAAAAATTGCAAAAATTGTTAGGTCGGCAAAATAAATTTCTGCCGCCATTTTCTATCATTTGCAGACAATTGGAAAAATAAACATCTGGTGCTGGTGATGTATATATATATGTGTGTATGTATGTTGGAAAAAATCATTTCTGGCGTTTTCAAGCATATTTGATCAAAACAAACAGAAAAAATTGCAAAAATTGTTAGGTCGGCAAAATAAATTTCTGCCGCCATTTTCTATCATTTGCAGACAATTGGAAAAATAAACATCTGGTGCTGGTGATGTATATATATATGTGTGTATGTATGTTGGAAAAAATCATTTCTGGCGTTTTCAAGCATATTTGATCAAAACAAACAGAAAAAATTGCAAAAATTGTTAGGTCGGCAAAATAAATTTCTGCCGCCATTTTCTATCATTTGCAGACAATTGGAAAAATAAACATCTGGTGCTGGTGATGTATATATATATGTGTGTATGTATGTTGGAAAAAATCATTTCTGGCGTTTTCAGGCATATTTGATCAAAACAAACAGAAAAAATTGCAAAAATTGTTAGGTCGGCAAAATAAATTTCTGCCGCCATTTTCTATCATTTGCAGACAATTGGAAAAATAAACATCTGGTGCTGGTGATGTATATATATATGTGTGTATGTATGTTGGAAAAAATCATTTCTGGCGTTTTCAGGCATATTTGATCAAAACAAACAGAAAAAATTGCAAAAATTGTTAGGTCGGCAAAATAAATTTCTGCCGCCATTTTCTATCATTTGCAGACAATTGGAAAAATAAACATCTGGTGCTGGTGATGTATATATATATGTGTGTATGTATGTTGGAAAAAATCATTTCTGGCGTTTTCAGGCATATTTGATCAAAACAAACAGAAAAAATTGCAAAAATTGTTAGGTCGGCAAAATAAATTTCTGCCGCCATTTTCTATCATTTGCAGACAATTGGAAAAATAAACATCTGGTGCTGGTGATGTATATATATATGTGTGTATGTATGTTGGAAAAAATCATTTCTGGCGTTTTCAAGCATATTTGATCAAAACAAACAGAAAAAATTGCAAAAATTGTTAGGTCGGCAAAATAAATTTCTGCCGCCATTTTCTATCATTTGCAGACAATTGGAAAAATAAACATCTGGTGCTGGTGATGTATATATATATGTGTGTATGTATGTTGGAAAAAATCATTTCTGGCGTTTTCAGGCATATTTGATCAAAACAAACAGAAAAAATTGCAAAAATTGTTAGGTCGGCAAAATAAATTTCTGCCGCCATTTTCTATCATTTGCAGACAATTGGAAAAATAAACATCTGGTGCTGGTGATGTATATATATATGTGTGTATGTATGTTGGAAAAAATCATTTCTGGCGTTTTCAAGCATATTTGATCAAAACAAACAGAAAAAATTGCAAAAATTGTTAGGTCGGCAAAATAAATTTCTGCCGCCATTTTCTATCATTTGCAGACAATTGGAAAAATAAACATCTGGTGCTGGTGATGTATATATATATGTGTGTATGTATGTTGGAAAAAATCATTTCTGGCGTTTTCAGGCATATTTGATCAAAACAAACAGAAAAAATTGCAAAAATTGTTAGGTCGGCAAAATAAATTTCTGCCGCCATTTTCTATCATTTGCAGACAATTGGAAAAATAAACATCTGGTGCTGGTGATGTATATATATATGTGTGTATGTATGTTGGAAAAAATCATTTCTGGCGTTTTCAGGCATATTTGATCAAAACAAACAGAAAAAATTGCAAAAATTGTTAGGTCGGCAAAATAAATTTCTGCCGCCATTTTCTATCATTTGCAGACAATTGGAAAAATAAACATCTGGTGCTGGTGATGTATATATATATGTGTGTATGTATGTTGGAAAAAATCATTTCTGGCGTTTTCAGGCATATTTGATCAAAACAAACAGAAAAAATTGCAAAAATTGTTAGGTCGGCAAAATAAATTTCTGCCGCCATTTTCTATCATTTGCAGACAATTGGAAAAATAAACATCTGGTGCTGGTGATGTATATATATATGTGTGTATGTATGTTGGAAAAAATCATTTCTGGCGTTTTCAGGCATATTTGATCAAAACAAACAGAAAAAATTGCAAAAATTGTTAGGTCGGCAAAATAAATTTCTGCCGCCATTTTCTATCATTTGCAGACAATTGGAAAAATAAACATCTGGTGCTGGTGATGTATATATATATGTGTGTATGTATGTTGGAAAAAATCATTTCTGGCGTTTTCAGGCATATTTGATCAAAACAAACAGAAAAAAATTGCAAAAATTGTTAGGTCGGCAAAATAAATTTCTGCCGCCATTTTCTATCATTTGCAGACAATTGGAAAAATAAACATCTGGTGCTGGTGATGTATATATATATGTGTGTATGTATGTTGGAAAAAATCATTTCTGGCGTTTTCAGGCATATTTGATCAAAACAAACAGAAAAAATTGCAAAAATTGTTAGGTCGGCAAAATAAATTTCTGCCGCCATTTTCTATCATTTGCAGACAATTGGAAAAATAAACATCTGGTGCTGGTGATGTATATATATATGTGTGTATGTATGTTGGAAAAAATCATTTCTGGCGTTTTCAGGCATATTTGATCAAAACAAACAGAAAAAATTGCAAAAATTGTTAGGTCGGCAAAATAAATTTCTGCCGCCATTTTCTATCATTTGCAGACAATTGGAAAAATAAACATCTGGTGCTGGTGATGTATATATATATGTGTGTATGTATGTTGGAAAAAATCATTTCTGGCGTTTTCAGGCATATTTGATCAAAACAAACAGAAAAAATTGCAAAAATTGTTAGGTCGGCAAAATAAATTTCTGCCGCCATTTTCTATCATTTGCAGACAATTGGAAAAATAAACATCTGGTGCTGGTGATGTATATATATATGTGTGTATGTATGTTGGAAAAAATCATTTCTGGCGTTTTCAGGCATATTTGATCAAAACAAACAGAAAAAATTGCAAAAATTGTTAGGTCGGCAAAATAAATTTCTGCCGCCATTTTCTATCATTTGCAGACAATTGGAAAAATAAACATCTGGTGCTGGTGATGTATATATATATGTGTGTATGTATGTTGGAAAAAATCATTTCTGGCGTTTTCAGGCATATTTGATCAAAACAAACAGAAAAAATTGCAAAAATTGTTAGGTCGGCAAAATAAATTTCTGCCGCCATTTTCTATCATTTGCAGACAATTGGAAAAATAAACATCTGGTGCTGGTGATGTATATATATATGTGTGTATGTATGTTGGAAAAAATCATTTCTGGCGTTTTCAAGCATATTTGATCAAAACAAACAGAAAAAATTGCAAAAATTGTTAGGTCGGCAAAATAAATTTCTGCCGCCATTTTCTATCATTTGCAGACAATTGGAAAAATAAACATCTGGTGCTGGTGATGTATATATATATGTGTGTATGTATGTTGGAAAAAATCATTTCTGGCGTTTTCAGGCATATTTGATCAAAACAAACAGAAAAAATTGCAAAAATTGTTAGGTCGGCAAAATAAATTTCTGCCGCCATTTTCTATCATTTGCAGACAATTGGAAAAATAAACATCTGGTGCTGGTGATGTATATATATATGTGTGTATGTATGTTGGAAAAAATCATTTCTGGCGTTTTCAGGCATATTTGATCAAAACAAACAGAAAAAATTGCAAAAATTGTTAGGTCGGCAAAATAAATTTCTGCCGCCATTTTCTATCATTTGCAGACAATTGGAAAAATAAACATCTGGTGCTGGTGATGTATATATATATGTGTGTATGTATGTTGGAAAAAATCATTTCTGGCGTTTTCAAGCATATTTGATCAAAACAAACAGAAAAAATTGCAAAAATTGTTAGGTCGGCAAAATAAATTTCTGCCGCCATTTTCTATCATTTGCAGACAATTGGAAAAATAAACATCTGGTGCTGGTGATGTATATATATATGTGTGTATGTATGTTGGAAAAAATCATTTCTGGCGTTTTCAGGCATATTTGATCAAAACAAACAGAAAAAATTGCAAAAATTGTTAGGTCGGCAAAATAAATTTCTGCCGCCATTTTCTATCATTTGCAGACAATTGGAAAAATAAACATCTGGTGCTGGTGATGTATATATATATGTGTGTATGTATGTTGGAAAAAATCATTTCTGGCGTTTTCAGGCATATTTGATCAAAACAAACAGAAAAAATTGCAAAAATTGTTAGGTCGGCAAAATAAATTTCTGCCGCCATTTTCTATCATTTGCAGACAATTGGAAAAATAAACATCTGGTGCTGGTGATGTATATATATATGTGTGTATGTATGTTGGAAAAAATCATTTCTGGCGTTTTCAGGCATATTTGATCAAAACAAACAGAAAAAATTGCAAAAATTGTTAGGTCGGCAAAATAAATTTCTGCCGCCATTTTCTATCATTTGCAGACAATTGGAAAAATAAACATCTGGTGCTGGTGATGTATATATATATGTGTGTATGTATGTTGGAAAAAATCATTTCTGGCGTTTTCAGGCATATTTGATCAAAACAAACAGAAAAAATTGCAAAAATTGTTAGGTCGGCAAAATAAATTTCTGCCGCCATTTTCTATCATTTGCAGACAATTGGAAAAATAAACATCTGGTGCTGGTGATGTATATATATATGTGTGTATGTATGTTGGAAAAAATCATTTCTGGCGTTTTCAGGCATATTTGATCAAAACAAACAGAAAAAATTGCAAAAATTGTTAGGTCGGCAAAATAAATTTCTGCCGCCATTTTCTATCATTTGCAGACAATTGGAAAAATAAACATCTGGTGCTGGTGATGTATATATATATGTGTGTATGTATGTTGGAAAAAATCATTTCTGGCGTTTTCAGGCATATTTGATCAAAACAAACAGAAAAAATTGCAAAAATTGTTAGGTCGGCAAAATAAATTTCTGCCGCCATTTTCTATCATTTGCAGACAATTGGAAAAATAAACATCTGGTGCTGGTGATGTATATATATATGTGTGTATGTATGTTGGAAAAAATCATTTCTGGCGTTTTCAGGCATATTTGATCAAAACAAACAGAAAAAATTGCAAAAATTGTTAGGTCGGCAAAATAAATTTCTGCCGCCATTTTCTATCATTTGCAGACAATTGGAAAAATAAACATCTGGTGCTGGTGATGTATATATATATGTGTGTATGTATGTTGGAAAAAATCATTTCTGGCGTTTTCAGGCATATTTGATCAAAACAAACAGAAAAAATTGCAAAAATTGTTAGGTCGGCAAAATAAATTTCTGCCGCCATTTTCTATCATTTGCAGACAATTGGAAAAATAAACATCTGGTGCTGGTGATGTATATATATATGTGTGTATGTATGTTGGAAAAAATCATTTCTGGCGTTTTCAGGCATATTTGATCAAAACAAACAGAAAAAATTGCAAAAATTGTTAGGTCGGCAAAATAAATTTCTGCCGCCATTTTCTATCATTTGCAGACAATTGGAAAAATAAACATCTGGTGCTGGTGATGTATATATATATGTGTGTATGTATGTTGGAAAAAATCATTTCTGGCGTTTTCAGGCATATTTGATCAAAACAAACAGAAAAAATTGCAAAAATTGTTAGGTCGGCAAAATAAATTTCTGCCGCCATTTTCTATCATTTGCAGACAATTGGAAAAATAAACATCTGGTGCTGGTGATGTATATATATATGTGTGTATGTATGTTGGAAAAAATCATTTCTGGCGTTTTCAGGCATATTTGATCAAAACAAACAGAAAAAATTGCAAAAATTGTTAGGTCGGCAAAATAAATTTCTGCCGCCATTTTCTATCATTTGCAGACAATTGGAAAAATAAACATCTGGTGCTGGTGATGTATATATATATGTGTGTATGTATGTTGGAAAAAATCATTTCTGGCGTTTTCAGGCATATTTGATCAAAACAAACAGAAAAAATTGCAAAAATTGTTAGGTCGGCAAAATAAATTTCTGCCGCCATTTTCTATCATTTGCAGACAATTGGAAAAATAAACATCTGGTGCTGGTGATGTATATATATATGTGTGTATGTATGTTGGAAAAAATCATTTCTGGCGTTTTCAGGCATATTTGATCAAAACAAACAGAAAAAATTGCAAAAATTGTTAGGTCGGCAAAATAAATTTCTGCCGCCATTTTCTATCATTTGCAGACAATTGGAAAAATAAACATCTGGTGCTGGTGATGTATATATATATGTGTGTATGTATGTTGGAAAAAATCATTTCTGGCGTTTTCAGGCATATTTGATCAAAACAAACAGAAAAAATTGCAAAAATTGTTAGGTCGGCAAAATAAATTTCTGCCGCCATTTTCTATCATTTGCAGACAATTGGAAAAATAAACATCTGGTGCTGGTGATGTATATATATATGTGTGTATGTATGTTGGAAAAAATCATTTCTGGCGTTTTCAGGCATATTTGATCAAAACAAACAGAAAAAATTGCAAAAATTGTTAGGTCGGCAAAATAAATTTCTGCCGCCATTTTCTATCATTTGCAGACAATTGGAAAAATAAACATCTGGTGCTGGTGATGTATATATATATGTGTGTATGTATGTTGGAAAAAATCATTTCTGGCGTTTTCAGGCATATTTGATCAAAACAAACAGAAAAAATTGCAAAAATTGTTAGGTCGGCAAAATAAATTTCTGCCGCCATTTTCTATCATTTGCAGACAATTGGAAAAATAAACATCTGGTGCTGGTGATGTATATATATATGTGTGTATGTATGTTGGAAAAAATCATTTCTGGCGTTTTCAGGCATATTTGATCAAAACAAACAGAAAAAATTGCAAAAATTGTTAGGTCGGCAAAATAAATTTCTGCCGCCATTTTCTATCATTTGCAGACAATTGGAAAAATAAACATCTGGTGCTGGTGATGTATATATATATGTGTGTATGTATGTTGGAAAAAATCATTTCTGGCGTTTTCAGGCATATTTGATCAAAACAAACAGAAAAAATTGCAAAAATTGTTAGGTCGGCAAAATAAATTTCTGCCGCCATTTTCTATCATTTGCAGACAATTGGAAAAATAAACATCTGGTGCTGGTGATGTATATATATATGTGTGTATGTATGTTGGAAAAAATCATTTCTGGCGTTTTCAGGCATATTTGATCAAAACAAACAGAAAAAATTGCAAAAATTGTTAGGTCGGCAAAATAAATTTCTGCCGCCATTTTCTATCATTTGCAGACAATTGGAAAAATAAACATCTGGTGCTGGTGATGTATATATATATGTGTGTATGTATGTTGGAAAAAATCATTTCTGGCGTTTTCAGGCATATTTGATCAAAACAAACAGAAAAAATTGCAAAAATTGTTAGGTCGGCAAAATAAATTTCTGCCGCCATTTTCTATCATTTGCAGACAATTGGAAAAATAAACATCTGGTGCTGGTGATGTATATATATATGTGTGTATGTATGTTGGAAAAAATCATTTCTGGCGTTTTCAGGCATATTTGATCAAAACAAACAGAAAAAATTGCAAAAATTGTTAGGTCGGCAAAATAAATTTCTGCCGCCATTTTCTATCATTTGCAGACAATTGGAAAAATAAACATCTGGTGCTGGTGATGTATATATATATGTGTGTATGTATGTTGGAAAAAATCATTTCTGGCGTTTTCAGGCATATTTGATCAAAACAAACAGAAAAAATTGCAAAAATTGTTAGGTCGGCAAAATAAATTTCTGCCGCCATTTTCTATCATTTGCAGACAATTGGAAAAATAAACATCTGGTGCTGGTGATGTATATATATATGTGTGTATGTATGTTGGAAAAAATCATTTCTGGCGTTTTCAGGCATATTTGATCAAAACAAACAGAAAAAATTGCAAAAATTGTTAGGTCGGCAAAATAAATTTCTGCCGCCATTTTCTATCATTTGCAGACAATTGGAAAAATAAACATCTGGTGCTGGTGATGTATATATATATGTGTGTATGTATGTTGGAAAAAATCATTTCTGGCGTTTTCAGGCATATTTGATCAAAACAAACAGAAAAAATTGCAAAAATTGTTAGGTCGGCAAAATAAATTTCTGCCGCCATTTTCTATCATTTGCAGACAATTGGAAAAATAAACATCTGGTGCTGGTGATGTATATATATATGTGTGTATGTATGTTGGAAAAAATCATTTCTGGCGTTTTCAGGCATATTTGATCAAAACAAACAGAAAAAATTGCAAAAATTGTTAGGTCGGCAAAATAAATTTCTGCCGCCATTTTCTATCATTTGCAGACAATTGGAAAAATAAACATCTGGTGCTGGTGATGTATATATATATGTGTGTATGTATGTTGGAAAAAATCATTTCTGGCGTTTTCAGGCATATTTGATCAAAACAAACAGAAAAAATTGCAAAAATTGTTAGGTCGGCAAAATAAATTTCTGCCGCCATTTTCTATCATTTGCAGACAATTGGAAAAATAAACATCTGGTGCTGGTGATGTATATATATATGTGTGTATGTATGTTGGAAAAAATCATTTCTGGCGTTTTCAGGCATATTTGATCAAAACAAACAGAAAAAATTGCAAAAATTGTTAGGTCGGCAAAATAAATTTCTGCCGCCATTTTCTATCATTTGCAGACAATTGGAAAAATAAACATCTGGTGCTGGTGATGTATATATATATGTGTGTATGTATGTTGGAAAAAATCATTTCTGGCGTTTTCAGGCATATTTGATCAAAACAAACAGAAAAAATTGCAAAAATTGTTAGGTCGGCAAAATAAATTTCTGCCGCCATTTTCTATCATTTGCAGACAATTGGAAAAATAAACATCTGGTGCTGGTGATGTATATATATATGTGTGTATGTATGTTGGAAAAAATCATTTCTGGCGTTTTCAGGCATATTTGATCAAAACAAACAGAAAAAATTGCAAAAATTGTTAGGTCGGCAAAATAAATTTCTGCCGCCATTTTCTATCATTTGCAGACAATTGGAAAAATAAACATCTGGTGCTGGTGATGTATATATATATGTGTGTATGTATGTTGGAAAAAATCATTTCTGGCGTTTTCAGGCATATTTGATCAAAACAAACAGAAAAAATTGCAAAAATTGTTAGGTCGGCAAAATAAATTTCTGCCGCCATTTTCTATCATTTGCAGACAATTGGAAAAATAAACATCTGGTGCTGGTGATGTATATATATATGTGTGTATGTATGTTGGAAAAAATCATTTCTGGCGTTTTCAGGCATATTTGATCAAAACAAACAGAAAAAATTGCAAAAATTGTTAGGTCGGCAAAATAAATTTCTGCCGCCATTTTCTATCATTTGCAGACAATTGGAAAAATAAACATCTGGTGCTGGTGATGTATATATATATGTGTGTATGTATGTTGGAAAAAATCATTTCTGGCGTTTTCAGGCATATTTGATCAAAACAAACAGAAAAAATTGCAAAAATTGTTAGGTCGGCAAAATAAATTTCTGCCGCCATTTTCTATCATTTGCAGACAATTGGAAAAATAAACATCTGGTGCTGGTGATGTATATATATATGTGTGTATGTATGTTGGAAAAAATCATTTCTGGCGTTTTCAGGCATATTTGATCAAAACAAACAGAAAAAATTGCAAAAATTGTTAGGTCGGCAAAATAAATTTCTGCCGCCATTTTCTATCATTTGCAGACAATTGGAAAAATAAACATCTGGTGCTGGTGATGTATATATATATGTGTGTATGTATGTTGGAAAAAATCATTTCTGGCGTTTTCAGGCATATTTGATCAAAACAAACAGAAAAAATTGCAAAAATTGTTAGGTCGGCAAAATAAATTTCTGCCGCCATTTTCTATCATTTGCAGACAATTGGAAAAATAAACATCTGGTGCTGGTGATGTATATATATATGTGTGTATGTATGTTGGAAAAAATCATTTCTGGCGTTTTCAGGCATATTTGATCAAAACAAACAGAAAAAATTGCAAAAATTGTTAGGTCGGCAAAATAAATTTCTGCCGCCATTTTCTATCATTTGCAGACAATTGGAAAAATAAACATCTGGTGCTGGTGATGTATATATATATGTGTGTATGTATGTTGGAAAAAATCATTTCTGGCGTTTTCAGGCATATTT
Organism: Drosophila silvestris; assembly: GCA_035043445.1. Taxonomy (NCBI): domain Eukaryota; kingdom Metazoa; phylum Arthropoda; class Insecta; order Diptera; family Drosophilidae; genus Drosophila; species Drosophila silvestris. The sequence goes on from JAWNMZ010000114.1 coordinate 30,279, forward strand.
GATCAAAACAAACAGAAAAAATTGCAAAAATTGTTAGGTCGGCAAAATAAATTTCTGCCGCCATTTTCTATCATTTGCAGACAATTGGAAAAATAAACATCTGGTGCTGGTGATGTATATATATATGTGTGTATGTATGTTGGAAAAAATCATTTCTGGCGTTTTCAGGCATATTTGATCAAAACAAACAGAAAAAATTGCAAAAATTGTTAGGTCGGCAAAATAAATTTCTGCCGCCATTTTCTATCATTTGCAGACAATTGGAAAAATAAACATCTGGTGCTGGTGATGTATATATATATGTGTGTATGTATGTTGGAAAAAATCATTTCTGGCGTTTTCAGGCATATTTGATCAAAACAAACAGAAAAAATTGCAAAAATTGTTAGGTCGGCAAAATAAATTTCTGCCGCCATTTTCTATCATTTGCAGACAATTGGAAAAATAAACATCTGGTGCTGGTGATGTATATATATATGTGTGTATGTATGTTGGAAAAAATCATTTCTGGCGTTTTCAGGCATATTTGATCAAAACAAACAGAAAAAATTGCAAAAATTGTTAGGTCGGCAAAATAAATTTCTGCCGCCATTTTCTATCATTTGCAGACAATTGGAAAAATAAACATCTGGTGCTGGTGATGTATATATATATGTGTGTATGTATGTTGGAAAAAATCATTTCTGGCGTTTTCAGGCATATTTGATCAAAACAAACAGAAAAAATTGCAAAAATTGTTAGGTCGGCAAAATAAATTTCTGCCGCCATTTTCTATCATTTGCAGACAATTGGAAAAATAAACATCTGGTGCTGGTGATGTATATATATATGTGTGTATGTATGTTGGAAAAAATCATTTCTGGCGTTTTCAGGCATATTTGATCAAAACAAACAGAAAAAATTGCAAAAATTGTTAGGTCGGCAAAATAAATTTCTGCCGCCATTTTCTATCATTTGCAGACAATTGGAAAAATAAACATCTGGTGCTGGTGATGTATATATATATGTGTGTATGTATGTTGGAAAAAATCATTTCTGGCGTTTTCAGGCATATTTGATCAAAACAAACAGAAAAAATTGCAAAAATTGTTAGGTCGGCAAAATAAATTTCTGCCGCCATTTTCTATCATTTGCAGACAATTGGAAAAATAAACATCTGGTGCTGGTGATGTATATATATATGTGTGTATGTATGTTGGAAAAAATCATTTCTGGCGTTTTCAGGCATATTTGATCAAAACAAACAGAAAAAATTGCAAAAATTGTTAGGTCGGCAAAATAAATTTCTGCCGCCATTTTCTATCATTTGCAGACAATTGGAAAAATAAACATCTGGTGCTGGTGATGTATATATATATGTGTGTATGTATGTTGGAAAAAATCATTTCTGGCGTTTTCAGGCATATTTGATCAAAACAAACAGAAAAAATTGCAAAAATTGTTAGGTCGGCAAAATAAATTTCTGCCGCCATTTTCTATCATTTGCAGACAATTGGAAAAATAAACATCTGGTGCTGGTGATGTATATATATATGTGTGTATGTATGTTGGAAAAAATCATTTCTGGCGTTTTCAGGCATATTTGATCAAAACAAACAGAAAAAATTGCAAAAATTGTTAGGTCGGCAAAATAAATTTCTGCCGCCATTTTCTATCATTTGCAGACAATTGGAAAAATAAACATCTGGTGCTGGTGATGTATATATATATGTGTGTATGTATGTTGGAAAAAATCATTTCTGGCGTTTTCAGGCATATTTGATCAAAACAAACAGAAAAAATTGCAAAAATTGTTAGGTCGGCAAAATAAATTTCTGCCGCCATTTTCTATCATTTGCAGACAATTGGAAAAATAAACATCTGGTGCTGGTGATGTATATATATATGTGTGTATGTATGTTGGAAAAAATCATTTCTGGCGTTTTCAGGCATATTTGATCAAAACAAACAGAAAAAATTGCAAAATTGTTAGGTCGGCAAAATAAATTTCTGCCGCCATTTTCTATCATTTGCAGACAATTGGAAAAATAAACATCTGGTGCTGGTGATGTATATATATATGTGTGTATGTATGTTGGAAAAAATCATTTCTGGCGTTTTCAGGCATATTTGATCAAAACAAACAGAAAAAATTGCAAAAATTGTTAGGTCGGCAAAATAAATTTCTGCCGCCATTTTCTATCATTTGCAGACAATTGGAAAAATAAACATCTGGTGCTGGTGATGTATATATATATGTGTGTATGTATGTTGGAAAAAATCATTTCTGGCGTTTTCAGGCATATTTGATCAAAACAAACAGAAAAAATTGCAAAAATTGTTAGGTCGGCAAAATAAATTTCTGCCGCCATTTTCTATCATTTGCAGACAATTGGAAAAATAAACATCTGGTGCTGGTGATGTATATATATATGTGTGTATGTATGTTGGAAAAAATCATTTCTGGCGTTTTCAGGCATATTTGATCAAAACAAACAGAAAAAATTGCAAAAATTGTTAGGTCGGCAAAATAAATTTCTGCCGCCATTTTCTATCATTTGCAGACAATTGGAAAAATAAACATCTGGTGCTGGTGATGTATATATATATGTGTGTATGTATGTTGGAAAAAATCATTTCTGGCGTTTTCAGGCATATTTGATCAAAACAAACAGAAAAAATTGCAAAAATTGTTAGGTCGGCAAAATAAATTTCTGCCGCCATTTTCTATCATTTGCAGACAATTGGAAAAATAAACATCTGGTGCTGGTGATGTATATATATATGTGTGTATGTATGTTGGAAAAAATCATTTCTGGCGTTTTCAGGCATATTTGATCAAAACAAACAGAAAAAATTGCAAAAATTGTTAGGTCGGCAAAATAAATTTCTGCCGCCATTTTCTATCATTTGCAGACAATTGGAAAAATAAACATCTGGTGCTGGTGATGTATATATATATGTGTGTATGTATGTTGGAAAAAATCATTTCTGGCGTTTTCAGGCATATTTGATCAAAACAAACAGAAAAAATTGCAAAAATTGTTAGGTCGGCAAAATAAATTTCTGCCGCCATTTTCTATCATTTGCAGACAATTGGAAAAATAAACATCTGGTGCTGGTGATGTATATATATATGTGTGTATGTATGTTGGAAAAAATCATTTCTGGCGTTTTCAGGCATATTTGATCAAAACAAACAGAAAAAATTGCAAAAATTGTTAGGTCGGCAAAATAAATTTCTGCCGCCATTTTCTATCATTTGCAGACAATTGGAAAAATAAACATCTGGTGCTGGTGATGTATATATATATGTGTGTATGTATGTTGGAAAAAATCATTTCTGGCGTTTTCAGGCATATTTGATCAAAACAAACAGAAAAAATTGCAAAAATTGTTAGGTCGGCAAAATAAATTTCTGCCGCCATTTTCTATCATTTGCAGACAATTGGAAAAATAAACATCTGGTGCTGGTGATGTATATATATATGTGTGTATGTATGTTGGAAAAAATCATTTCTGGCGTTTTCAGGCATATTTGATCAAAACAAACAGAAAAAATTGCAAAAATTGTTAGGTCGGCAAAATAAATTTCTGCCGCCATTTTCTATCATTTGCAGACAATTGGAAAAATAAACATCTGGTGCTGGTGATGTATATATATATGTGTGTATGTATGTTGGAAAAAATCATTTCTGGCGTTTTCAGGCATATTTGATCAAAACAAACAGAAAAAATTGCAAAAATTGTTAGGTCGGCAAAATAAATTTCTGCCGCCATTTTCTATCATTTGCAGACAATTGGAAAAATAAACATCTGGTGCTGGTGATGTATATATATATGTGTGTATGTATGTTGGAAAAAATCATTTCTGGCGTTTTCAGGCATATTTGATCAAAACAAACAGAAAAAATTGCAAAAATTGTTAGGTCGGCAAAATAAATTTCTGCCGCCATTTTCTATCATTTGCAGACAATTGGAAAAATAAACATCTGGTGCTGGTGATGTATATATATATGTGTGTATGTATGTTGGAAAAAATCATTTCTGGCGTTTTCAGGCATATTTGATCAAAACAAACAGAAAAAATTGCAAAAATTGTTAGGTCGGCAAAATAAATTTCTGCCGCCATTTTCTATCATTTGCAGACAATTGGAAAAATAAACATCTGGTGCTGGTGATGTATATATATATGTGTGTATGTATGTTGGAAAAAATCATTTCTGGCGTTTTCAGGCATATTTGATCAAAACAAACAGAAAAAATTGCAAAAATTGTTAGGTCGGCAAAATAAATTTCTGCCGCCATTTTCTATCATTTGCAGACAATTGGAAAAATAAACATCTGGTGCTGGTGATGTATATATATATGTGTGTATGTATGTTGGAAAAAATCATTTCTGGCGTTTTCAGGCATATTTGATCAAAACAAACAGAAAAAATTGCAAAAATTGTTAGGTCGGCAAAATAAATTTCTGCCGCCATTTTCTATCATTTGCAGACAATTGGAAAAATAAACATCTGGTGCTGGTGATGTATATATATATGTGTGTATGTATGTTGGAAAAAATCATTTCTGGCGTTTTCAGGCATATTTGATCAAAACAAACAGAAAAAATTGCAAAAATTGTTAGGTCGGCAAAATAAATTTCTGCCGCCATTTTCTATCATTTGCAGACAATTGGAAAAATAAACATCTGGTGCTGGTGATGTATATATATATGTGTGTATGTATGTTGGAAAAAATCATTTCTGGCGTTTTCAGGCATATTTGATCAAAACAAACAGAAAAAATTGCAAAAATTGTTAGGTCGGCAAAATAAATTTCTGCCGCCATTTTCTATCATTTGCAGACAATTGGAAAAATAAACATCTGGTGCTGGTGATGTATATATATATGTGTGTATGTATGTTGGAAAAAATCATTTCTGGCGTTTTCAGGCATATTTGATCAAAACAAACAGAAAAAATTGCAAAAATTGTTAGGTCGGCAAAATAAATTTCTGCCGCCATTTTCTATCATTTGCAGACAATTGGAAAAATAAACATCTGGTGCTGGTGATGTATATATATATGTGTGTATGTATGTTGGAAAAAATCATTTCTGGCGTTTTCAGGCATATTTGATCAAAACAAACAGAAAAAATTGCAAAAATTGTTAGGTCGGCAAAATAAATTTCTGCCGCCATTTTCTATCATTTGCAGACAATTGGAAAAATAAACATCTGGTGCTGGTGATGTATATATATATGTGTGTATGTATGTTGGAAAAAATCATTTCTGGCGTTTTCAGGCATATTTGATCAAAACAAACAGAAAAAATTGCAAAAATTGTTAGGTCGGCAAAATAAATTTCTGCCGCCATTTTCTATCATTTGCAGACAATTGGAAAAATAAACATCTGGTGCTGGTGATGTATATATATATGTGTGTATGTATGTTGGAAAAAATCATTTCTGGCGTTTTCAGGCATATTTGATCAAAACAAACAGAAAAAATTGCAAAAATTGTTAGGTCGGCAAAATAAATTTCTGCCGCCATTTTCTATCATTTGCAGACAATTGGAAAAATAAACATCTGGTGCTGGTGATGTATATATATATGTGTGTATGTATGTTGGAAAAAATCATTTCTGGCGTTTTCAGGCATATTTGATCAAAACAAACAGAAAAAATTGCAAAAATTGTTAGGTCGGCAAAATAAATTTCTGCCGCCATTTTCTATCATTTGCAGACAATTGGAAAAATAAACATCTGGTGCTGGTGATGTATATATATATGTGTGTATGTATGTTGGAAAAAATCATTTCTGGCGTTTTCAGGCATATTTGATCAAAACAAACAGAAAAAATTGCAAAAATTGTTAGGTCGGCAAAATAAATTTCTGCCGCCATTTTCTATCATTTGCAGACAATTGGAAAAATAAACATCTGGTGCTGGTGATGTATATATATATGTGTGTATGTATGTTGGAAAAAATCATTTCTGGCGTTTTCAGGCATATTTGATCAAAACAAACAGAAAAAATTGCAAAAATTGTTAGGTCGGCAAAATAAATTTCTGCCGCCATTTTCTATCATTTGCAGACAATTGGAAAAATAAACATCTGGTGCTGGTGATGTATATATATATGTGTGTATGTATGTTGGAAAAAATCATTTCTGGCGTTTTCAGGCATATTTGATCAAAACAAACAGAAAAAATTGCAAAAATTGTTAGGTCGGCAAAATAAATTTCTGCCGCCATTTTCTATCATTTGCAGACAATTGGAAAAATAAACATCTGGTGCTGGTGATGTATATATATATGTGTGTATGTATGTTGGAAAAAATCATTTCTGGCGTTTTCAGGCATATTTGATCAAAACAAACAGAAAAAATTGCAAAAATTGTTAGGTCGGCAAAATAAATTTCTGCCGCCATTTTCTATCATTTGCAGACAATTGGAAAAATAAACATCTGGTGCTGGTGATGTATATATATATGTGTGTATGTATGTTGGAAAAAATCATTTCTGGCGTTTTCAGGCATATTTGATCAAAACAAACAGAAAAAATTGCAAAAATTGTTAGGTCGGCAAAATAAATTTCTGCCGCCATTTTCTATCATTTGCAGACAATTGGAAAAATAAACATCTGGTGCTGGTGATGTATATATATATGTGTGTATGTATGTTGGAAAAAATCATTTCTGGCGTTTTCAGGCATATTTGATCAAAACAAACAGAAAAAATTGCAAAAATTGTTAGGTCGGCAAAATAAATTTCTGCCGCCATTTTCTATCATTTGCAGACAATTGGAAAAATAAACATCTGGTGCTGGTGATGTATATATATATGTGTGTATGTATGTTGGAAAAAATCATTTCTGGCGTTTTCAGGCATATTTGATCAAAACAAACAGAAAAAATTGCAAAAATTGTTAGGTCGGCAAAATAAATTTCTGCCGCCATTTTCTATCATTTGCAGACAATTGGAAAAATAAACATCTGGTGCTGGTGATGTATATATATATGTGTGTATGTATGTTGGAAAAAATCATTTCTGGCGTTTTCAGGCATATTTGATCAAAACAAACAGAAAAAATTGCAAAAATTGTTAGGTCGGCAAAATAAATTTCTGCCGCCATTTTCTATCATTTGCAGACAATTGGAAAAATAAACATCTGGTGCTGGTGATGTATATATATATGTGTGTATGTATGTTGGAAAAAATCATTTCTGGCGTTTTCAGGCATATTTGATCAAAACAAACAGAAAAAATTGCAAAAATTGTTAGGTCGGCAAAATAAATTTCTGCCGCCATTTTCTATCATTTGCAGACAATTGGAAAAATAAACATCTGGTGCTGGTGATGTATATATATATGTGTGTATGTATGTTGGAAAAAATCATTTCTGGCGTTTTCAGGCATATTTGATCAAAACAAACAGAAAAAATTGCAAAAATTGTTAGGTCGGCAAAATAAATTTCTGCCGCCATTTTCTATCATTTGCAGACAATTGGAAAAATAAACATCTGGTGCTGGTGATGTATATATATATGTGTGTATGTATGTTGGAAAAAATCATTTCTGGCGTTTTCAGGCATATTTGATCAAAACAAACAGAAAAAATTGCAAAAATTGTTAGGTCGGCAAAATAAATTTCTGCCGCCATTTTCTATCATTTGCAGACAATTGGAAAAATAAACATCTGGTGCTGGTGATGTATATATATATGTGTGTATGTATGTTGGAAAAAATCATTTCTGGCGTTTTCAGGCATATTTGATCAAAACAAACAGAAAAAATTGCAAAAATTGTTAGGTCGGCAAAATAAATTTCTGCCGCCATTTTCTATCATTTGCAGACAATTGGAAAAATAAACATCTGGTGCTGGTGATGTATATATATATGTGTGTATGTATGTTGGAAAAAATCATTTCTGGCGTTTTCAGGCATATTTGATCAAAACAAACAGAAAAAATTGCAAAAATTGTTAGGTCGGCAAAATAAATTTCTGCCGCCATTTTCTATCATTTGCAGACAATTGGAAAAATAAACATCTGGTGCTGGTGATGTATATATATATGTGTGTATGTATGTTGGAAAAAATCATTTCTGGCGTTTTCAGGCATATTTGATCAAAACAAACAGAAAAAATTGCAAAAATTGTTAGGTCGGCAAAATAAATTTCTGCCGCCATTTTCTATCATTTGCAGACAATTGGAAAAATAAACATCTGGTGCTGGTGATGTATATATATATGTGTGTATGTATGTTGGAAAAAATCATTTCTGGCGTTTTCAGGCATATTTGATCAAAACAAACAGAAAAAATTGCAAAAATTGTTAGGTCGGCAAAATAAATTTCTGCCGCCATTTTCTATCATTTGCAGACAATTGGAAAAATAAACATCTGGTGCTGGTGATGTATATATATATGTGTGTATGTATGTTGGAAAAAATCATTTCTGGCGTTTTCAGGCATATTTGATCAAAACAAACAGAAAAAATTGCAAAAATTGTTAGGTCGGCAAAATAAATTTCTGCCGCCATTTTCTATCATTTGCAGACAATTGGAAAAATAAACATCTGGTGCTGGTGATGTATATATATATGTGTGTATGTATGTTGGAAAAAATCATTTCTGGCGTTTTCAGGCATATTTGATCAAAACAAACAGAAAAAATTGCAAAAATTGTTAGGTCGGCAAAATAAATTTCTGCCGCCATTTTCTATCATTTGCAGACAATTGGAAAAATAAACATCTGGTGCTGGTGATGTATATATATATGTGTGTATGTATGTTGGAAAAAATCATTTCTGGCGTTTTCAGGCATATTTGATCAAAACAAACAGAAAAAATTGCAAAAATTGTTAGGTCGGCAAAATAAATTTCTGCCGCCATTTTCTATCATTTGCAGACAATTGGAAAAATAAACATCTGGTGCTGGTGATGTATATATATATGTGTGTATGTATGTTGGAAAAAATCATTTCTGGCGTTTTCAGGCATATTTGATCAAAACAAACAGAAAAAATTGCAAAAATTGTTAGGTCGGCAAAATAAATTTCTGCCGCCATTTTCTATCATTTGCAGACAATTGGAAAAATAAACATCTGGTGCTGGTGATGTATATATATATGTGTGTATGTATGTTGGAAAAAATCATTTCTGGCGTTTTCAGGCATATTTGATCAAAACAAACAGAAAAAATTGCAAAAATTGTTAGGTCGGCAAAATAAATTTCTGCCGCCATTTTCTATCATTTGCAGACAATTGGAAAAATAAACATCTGGTGCTGGTGATGTATATATATATGTGTGTATGTATGTTGGAAAAAATCATTTCTGGCGTTTTCAGGCATATTTGATCAAAACAAACAGAAAAAATTGCAAAAATTGTTAGGTCGGCAAAATAAATTTCTGCCGCCATTTTCTATCATTTGCAGACAATTGGAAAAATAAACATCTGGTGCTGGTGATGTATATATATATGTGTGTATGTATGTTGGAAAAAATCATTTCTGGCGTTTTCAGGCATATTTGATCAAAACAAACAGAAAAAATTGCAAAAATTGTTAGGTCGGCAAAATAAATTTCTGCCGCCATTTTCTATCATTTGCAGACAATTGGAAAAATAAACATCTGGTGCTGGTGATGTATATATATATGTGTGTATGTATGTTGGAAAAATCATTTCTGGCGTTTTCAGGCATATTTGATCAAAACAAACAGAAAAAATTGCAAAAATTGTTAGGTCGGCAAAATAAATTTCTGCCGCCATTTTCTATCATTTGCAGACAATTGGAAAAATAAACATCTGGTGCTGGTGATGTATATATATATGTGTGTATGTATGTTGGAAAAAATCATTTCTGGCGTTTTCAGGCATATTTGATCAAAACAAACAGAAAAAATTGCAAAAATTGTTAGGTCGGCAAAATAAATTTCTGCCGCCATTTTCTATCATTTGCAGACAATTGGAAAAATAAACATCTGGTGCTGGTGATGTATATATATATGTGTGTATGTATGTTGGAAAAAATCATTTCTGGCGTTTTCAAGCATATTTGATCAAAACAAACAGAAAAAATTGCAAAAATTGTTAGGTCGGCAAAATAAATTTCTGCCGCCATTTTCTATCATTTGCAGACAATTGGAAAAATAAACATCTGGTGCTGGTGATGTATATATATATGTGTGTATGTATGTTGGAAAAAATCATTTCTGGCGTTTTCAGGCATATTTGATCAAAACAAACAGAAAAAATTGCAAAAATTGTTAGGTCGGCAAAATAAATTTCTGCCGCCATTTTCTATCATTTGCAGACAATTGGAAAAATAAACATCTGGTGCTGGTGATGTATATATATATGTGTGTATGTATGTTGGAAAAAATCATTTCTGGCGTTTTCAGGCATATTTGATCAAAACAAACAGAAAAAATTGCAAAAATTGTTAGGTCGGCAAAATAAATTTCTGCCGCCATTTTCTATCATTTGCAGACAATTGGAAAAATAAACATCTGGTGCTGGTGATGTATATATATATGTGTGTATGTATGTTGGAAAAAATCATTTCTGGCGTTTTCAGGCATATTTGATCAAAACAAACAGAAAAAATTGCAAAAATTGTTAGGTCGGCAAAATAAATTTCTGCCGCCATTTTCTATCATTTGCAGACAATTGGAAAAATAAACATCTGGTGCTGGTGATGTATATATATATGTGTGTATGTATGTTGGAAAAAATCATTTCTGGCGTTTTCAGGCATATTTGATCAAAACAAACAGAAAAAATTGCAAAAATTGTTAGGTCGGCAAAATAAATTTCTGCCGCCATTTTCTATCATTTGCAGACAATTGGAAAAATAAACATCTGGTGCTGGTGATGTATATATATATGTGTGTATGTATGTTGGAAAAAATCATTTCTGGCGTTTTCAGGCATATTTGATCAAAACAAACAGAAAAAATTGCAAAAATTGTTAGGTCGGCAAAATAAATTTCTGCCGCCATTTTCTATCATTTGCAGACAATTGGAAAAATAAACATCTGGTGCTGGTGATGTATATATATATGTGTGTATGTATGTTGGAAAAAATCATTTCTGGCGTTTTCAGGCATATTTGATCAAAACAAACAGAAAAAATTGCAAAAATTGTTAGGTCGGCAAAATAAATTTCTGCCGCCATTTTCTATCATTTGCAGACAATTGGAAAAATAAACATCTGGTGCTGGTGATGTATATATATATGTGTGTATGTATGTTGGAAAAAATCATTTCTGGCGTTTTCAGGCATATTTGATCAAAACAAACAGAAAAAATTGCAAAAATTGTTAGGTCGGCAAAATAAATTTCTGCCGCCATTTTCTATCATTTGCAGACAATTGGAAAAATAAACATCTGGTGCTGGTGATGTATATATATATGTGTGTATGTATGTTGGAAAAAATCATTTCTGGCGTTTTCAGGCATATTTGATCAAAACAAACAGAAAAAATTGCAAAAATTGTTAGGTCGGCAAAATAAATTTCTGCCGCCATTTTCTATCATTTGCAGACAATTGGAAAAATAAACATCTGGTGCTGGTGATGTATATATATATGTGTGTATGTATGTTGGAAAAAATCATTTCTGGCGTTTTCAGGCATATTTGATCAAAACAAACAGAAAAAATTGCAAAAATTGTTAGGTCGGCAAAATAAATTTCTGCCGCCATTTTCTATCATTTGCAGACAATTGGAAAAATAAACATCTGGTGCTGGTGATGTATATATATATGTGTGTATGTATGTTGGAAAAAATCATTTCTGGCGTTTTCAGGCATATTTGATCAAAACAAACAGAAAAAATTGCAAAAATTGTTAGGTCGGCAAAATAAATTTCTGCCGCCATTTTCTATCATTTGCAGACAATTGGAAAAATAAACATCTGGTGCTGGTGATGTATATATATATGTGTGTATGTATGTTGGAAAAAATCATTTCTGGCGTTTTCAAGCATATTTGATCAAAACAAACAGAAAAAATTGCAAAAATTGTTAGGTCGGCAAAATAAATTTCTGCCGCCATTTTCTATCATTTGCAGACAATTGGAAAAATAAACATCTGGTGCTGGTGATGTATATATATATGTGTGTATGTATGTTGGAAAAAATCATTTCTGGCGTTTTCAGGCATATTTGATCAAAACAAACAGAAAAAATTGCAAAAATTGTTAGGTCGGCAAAATAAATTTCTGCCGCCATTTTCTATCATTTGCAGACAATTGGAAAAATAAACATCTGGTGCTGGTGATGTATATATATATGTGTGTATGTATGTTGGAAAAAATCATTTCTGGCGTTTTCAGGCATATTTGATCAAAACAAACAGAAAAAATTGCAAAAATTGTTAGGTCGGCAAAATAAATTTCTGCCGCCATTTTCTATCATTTGCAGACAATTGGAAAAATAAACATCTGGTGCTGGTGATGTATATATATATGTGTGTATGTATGTTGGAAAAAATCATTTCTGGCGTTTTCAGGCATATTTGATCAAAACAAACAGAAAAAATTGCAAAAATTGTTAGGTCGGCAAAATAAATTTCTGCCGCCATTTTCTATCATTTGCAGACAATTGGAAAAATAAACATCTGGTGCTGGTGATGTATATATATATGTGTGTATGTATGTTGGAAAAAATCATTTCTGGCGTTTTCAGGCATATTTGATCAAAACAAACAGAAAAAATTGCAAAAATTGTTAGGTCGGCAAAATAAATTTCTGCCGCCATTTTCTATCATTTGCAGACAATTGGAAAAATAAACATCTGGTGCTGGTGATGTATATATATATGTGTGTATGTATGTTGGAAAAAATCATTTCTGGCGTTTTCAGGCATATTTGATCAAAACAAACAGAAAAAATTGCAAAAATTGTTAGGTCGGCAAAATAAATTTCTGCCGCCATTTTCTATCATTTGCAGACAATTGGAAAAATAAACATCTGGTGCTGGTGATGTATATATATATGTGTGTATGTATGTTGGAAAAAATCATTTCTGGCGTTTTCAGGCATATTTGATCAAAACAAACAGAAAAAATTGCAAAAATTGTTAGGTCGGCAAAATAAATTTCTGCCGCCATTTTCTATCATTTGCAGACAATTGGAAAAATAAACATCTGGTGCTGGTGATGTATATATATATGTGTGTATGTATGTTGGAAAAAATCATTTCTGGCGTTTTCAGGCATATTTGATCAAAACAAACAGAAAAAATTGCAAAAATTGTTAGGTCGGCAAAATAAATTTCTGCCGCCATTTTCTATCATTTGCAGACAATTGGAAAAATAAACATCTGGTGCTGGTGATGTATATATATATGTGTGTATGTATGTTGGAAAAAATCATTTCTGGCGTTTTCAGGCATATTTGATCAAAACAAACAGAAAAAATTGCAAAAATTGTTAGGTCGGCAAAATAAATTTCTGCCGCCATTTTCTATCATTTGCAGACAATTGGAAAAATAAACATCTGGTGCTGGTGATGTATATATATATGTGTGTATGTATGTTGGAAAAAATCATTTCTGGCGTTTTCAGGCATATTTGATCAAAACAAACAGAAAAAATTGCAAAAATTGTTAGGTCGGCAAAATAAATTTCTGCCGCCATTTTCTATCATTTGCAGACAATTGGAAAAATAAACATCTGGTGCTGGTGATGTATATATATATGTGTGTATGTATGTTGGAAAAAATCATTTCTGGCGTTTTCAGGCATATTTGATCAAAACAAACAGAAAAAATTGCAAAAATTGTTAGGTCGGCAAAATAAATTTCTGCCGCCATTTTCTATCATTTGCAGACAATTGGAAAAATAAACATCTGGTGCTGGTGATGTATATATATATGTGTGTATGTATGTTGGAAAAAATCATTTCTGGCGTTTTCAGGCATATTTGATCAAAACAAACAGAAAAAATTGCAAAAATTGTTAGGTCGGCAAAATAAATTTCTGCCGCCATTTTCTATCATTTGCAGACAATTGGAAAAATAAACATCTGGTGCTGGTGATGTATATATATATGTGTGTATGTATGTTGGAAAAAATCATTTCTGGCGTTTTCAGGCATATTTGATCAAAACAAACAGAAAAAATTGCAAAAATTGTTAGGTCGGCAAAATAAATTTCTGCCGCCATTTTCTATCATTTGCAGACAATTGGAAAAATAAACATCTGGTGCTGGTGATGTATATATATATGTGTGTATGTATGTTGGAAAAAATCATTTCTGGCGTTTTCAGGCATATTTGATCAAAACAAACAGAAAAAATTGCAAAAATTGTTAGGTCGGCAAAATAAATTTCTGCCGCCATTTTCTATCATTTGCAGACAATTGGAAAAATAAACATCTGGTGCTGGTGATGTATATATATATGTGTGTATGTATGTTGGAAAAAATCATTTCTGGCGTTTTCAGGCATATTTGATCAAAACAAACAGAAAAAATTGCAAAAATTGTTAGGTCGGCAAAATAAATTTCTGCCGCCATTTTCTATCATTTGCAGACAATTGGAAAAATAAACATCTGGTGCTGGTGATGTATATATATATGTGTGTATGTATGTTGGAAAAAATCATTTCTGGCGTTTTCAGGCATATTTGATCAAAACAAACAGAAAAAATTGCAAAAATTGTTAGGTCGGCAAAATAAATTTCTGCCGCCATTTTCTATCATTTGCAGACAATTGGAAAAATAAACATCTGGTGCTGGTGATGTATATATATATGTGTGTATGTATGTTGGAAAAAATATTTCTAGCGTTTTCAGTCATATTTGATCAAACAAACCAGAAAAAAATTGCAAAATTGTTGTTTTGGCAAAATAAATTTCTGCCGCCATTTTCTATCATTTGCAGACAATTGGAAAATTAAACATCTGGTGCTGGTGATGTATATATATATGTGTGTATGTATGTTTAAAAATCATTTCTGCTTTTCAGGCATATTTGATCAAAACAAACAGAAAAAATTGCAAAAATTGTTAGGTCGGCAAAATAAATTTCTGCCGCCATTTTCTATCATTTACATACAATCTGGGGAAGAAAAATCTGGTGCTGGGTGATGTATATATATATGTGTGTATGTATGTTGGAAAAATCATTTCTGGCGTTTTCAAGCATATTTGATCAAAACAAACAGAAAAAATTGCAAAAATTGTTAGGTCGGCAAAATAAATTTCGTGCCGCCATTTTCTATCATTTGCAGACAATTGGAAAAATAAACATCTGGTGCTGGTGATGTATATATATATGTGTGTATGTATGTTGGAAAAAATCATTTCTGGCGTTTTCAGGCATATTTGATCAAACACAAACAGAAAAAATTGCAAAAATTGTTAGGTCGGCAAAATAAATTTCTGCCGCCATTTTCTATCATTTGCAGACAATTGGAAAAATAAACATCTGGGTGCTGGTGATGTATATATATATGTGTGTATGTATGTTGGAAAAAATCATTTCTGGCGTTTTCAGGCATATTTGATCAAAACAAACAGAACAAATTGCAAACATTGTTAGGTCGGCAAAATAAATTTCTGCCGCCATTTTTATCATTTGCAGACAATTGGAAAAATAAACATCTGGTGCTGGTGATGTATATATATGTGTGTATGTATGTTGGAAAAATAATTTCTGGCGTTTTCAGGCATATTTGATCAAAACAAACAGAAAAAATTGCAAAAATTGTTAGGTCGGCAAAATAAATTTCTGCCGCCATTTTCTATCATTTTGCAGACAATTGGAAAAATAAACATCTGGTGCTGGTGATGTATATATATATGTGTGTATGTATGTTGGAAAAAATCATTTCTGGCGTTTTCAGGCATATTTGAATCAAAACAAACAGAAAAAATTGCAAAAATTGTTAGGTCGGCAAAAATAAATTTCTGCCGCCATTTTCTATCATTTGCAGACAATTGGAAAAATAAACATCTGGTGCTGGTGATGTATATATATAGTGTGTATGTATGTTGGAAAAAATCATTTCTGGCGTTTTCAAGCATATTTGATCAACACAAACGAAAAAATTGCAAAAATTGTTAGGTCGGAAAAAAAATTTCTGCCGTCATTTTCATATCAATTTGCAACAATTGAAAAATAAACATCTGGTGCTGGTGATGATATATATATGTGTGTATGTATGTTGGAAAAAAATCATTTCTGGCGTTTTCAGGCATATTTGATCAAAACAAACAGAAAAATTGCAAAAATTGTTAGGTCGGCAAAATAAATTTCTGCCGCCATTTTCTATCATTTGCAGACAATTGGAAAAATAAACATCTGGTGCTGGTGATGGGTATATATATGTGTGTATGTTATGTTGGAAAAAATCATTTCTGGCGTTTTCAGGCATATTTGATCAAAACAAACAGAAAAAATTGCAGAAATTGTTAGGTCGAGCAAAATAAATTTCTGCCGCCATGTTTCTATCATTTGCAGACAATTGGAAAAATAAACATCTGGTGCTGGTGATGTATATACATATATGTGTGTATGTATGTTGGAAAAAATCATTTCTGGCGTTTTCAAGCATGTTTGACCAAACATGACAGAAAAAATTGCAAAAAATTGGTTGGGTCGGCAAAATAAATTTCTGCCGCCATTTTCTGTCATTTGCAGACAATTGGAAAAATAAACATCTGGTGCTGGTGATGTATATATATATGTGTGTATGTATGTTGAAAAAAATCATTTCTGGCGTTTTCAGGCATATTTGTTCAAAACAAACAGAAAAAATTGCCAAAAAATTGTTAGGTCGGCAAAACGGTAAATTTGCCTTAGGGGCCATTTTCTATCATTTTGCAGACAGTTGGAAAAATAAACATCTGGTGCTGGTGATGTATATATATATGTGTGTATGTATGTTGGAAAAATCATTTCTGGCGTTTTCAGGCATATTTGTGATCAAAACAAACAGAAAAAATTGTCAAAAATTGTTAGGTCGGCAAAATAAATTTCTGCCGCCATTTTCTATCATTTGGTAGACAATTGGGAAAAATAAACATCTGGTGCTGGTGATGTATATATATGTGTGTGTGTATGTTGGAAAAAATCATTTCTGGCGTTTTCAGGCATATTTGATCAATGCAAACAGAAAAAATTGCAAAAATTTGCGAGGTCGGCAAAATAAAAATATTCGCCGCCATTTTCTAATCATTTGCGAGACAATTGGAAAATAAACATCTGGTGGTGAACAATTGATGTATTTATATATGTGTGTATGTATGTTGAGAAAAAGTCGTTTCGGGCGTTTTCAGGCATATTTGATCAAAACAAACGGAAAAATTTTCTGCAAAAAGTGGTGAGGTCGGCCAAAATAAATTTCTGCGCGCCATTTTCTATCATTTGCCGACGATGGGAAAAATAAGCGCTCCGGTGCTGGTGATGTATATATATATGTGTATGTATGTTGGAAAAAATCGCATTTCTGGCGTTTTCAAGCCATATCTGATCAAAAAAAACAAACAGAAAAAATTGCAAAAATTGTTAGGTCGGCAATAAATTTCTTGCATATTTCCATCATTTTGCAGACAGTGGAAAAATAAACATCTGGTGCTGCGCGATGTATATATATGTGTGTATGTATGTTGGAAAAAAATCATTCCTGGCGTTTTCTAGAGCATATTTGAATCAAAACAAACAGAAAAAATTGCAAAAATTGTTGGATTTTTTTTTTGACGTTCATTTTTTTTTTTTTTTTTTTTTTTTACAATTGGAAAAATAAACATCTGGTTCTGGTGATGTATATATTTTTTTTTTTTTTTTTTTTTTTAAAAATTTTTTTTTTTTTTTTTTTTTTTTTTTTTTTTTTTTTTTTTTTTTTTTTTTTTTTTTTTGTTGGGTCGGCAAAATAAATTTCTGCCGCCATTTTCTATCATTTGCAGACAATTGGAAAAATAAACATCTGGTGCTGGTGATGTATATATATAGTGTGTATGTATGTTGGAAAAAATCATTTCTGGCGTTTTCAGGCATATTTGATCAAAACAAACAGGAAAAATTGCAAAAATTGTTAGGTCAGCTTGAAAAATAAATTTCTGCCGCCATTTTTCTATCATTTTGCGAGATCAATTGGAAAAATAAACATCTGGTGCTGGTGATGTATATATATATGTGTGTATGTAAGTTGGAAAAAATCATTTCTGGCGTTTTCAGCACTCCTTTTGATCAAAACAAACAGAAAAAATTGCAAAAATTGTTAGGTCGGCAAAATAAATTTCTGCCGCCATTTTCTATCATTTGCAGACAATTGGAAAAATAAACATCTGGTGCTGGTGATGTATATATATATGTGTGTATGTATGTTGGAAAAAATCATTTCTGGCGTTTTCAGGCATATTTGATCAAAACAAACAGAAAAAATTGCAAAAATTGTTAGGTCGGCAAAATAAATTTCTGCCGACATTTTCTATCATTTGCAGACAATTGGAAAATAAACATCTGGTGCTGGTGTATGTATATATATGTGTATGTATGTTGGAAAAAATCATTTCTGGCGTTTTCAGGCATATTTGATCAAAACAAACAGAAAAAATTGCAAAAATTATTGGAGTCGGCAAAATAAATTTCTGCCGCCATTTTCTATCATTTGCAGACAATTGGAAAAATAAACATCTGGTGCTGGTGAGTGTATATATATATGTGTGTATGTATATTGGAAAAAATCATTTCTGGCGTTTTCAGGCATATTTGATCAAAACAAACAGAAAAAATTGCAAAAATTGTTAGGTCGGCAAAATAAATTTCTGCCGCCATTTTCTATCATTTTCAGACAATTGGAAAAATAAACATCTGGTGCTGGTGATGTATATATATATTTACGTATGTATGTGGAAAAAATGTATTTAGCGTTTTCAAACATGTAGTCAAACACAAATGAAAAAATAACAGTATTAGTTTCGGCATTTTTTTTTTTTTTTTTTTTTTTTTTTATATTTTTTTTTTTTTTTTTTTTTTTTTTTTAATTTTTTTTTTTTTTTTTTTTTTTTTTTTTTTGTGTGTGTATGTTGGAAAAAATCATTGCTTGGCGTTTTCAGGCATATTTGATCAAAACAAACAGAAAAAATTGCAAAAATTGTTAGGTCGGCAAAATAAATTTCTGCCGCCATTTTCTATCATTTGCAGACTAATTGGAAAAATAAACATCTGGGTAGCGTGTGCTTATGATGTATATATATGTGTGTGTATGTATGTTGGAAAAAATCATTTCTGGCGTTTTCAGGCATATTTGATCAAAACAAACAGAAAAAATTGCAAAAATTGTTAGGTCGGCAAAATAAATTTCTGCCGCCATTTTCCATCATTTGCAGACAATTGGAAAAATAAACATCTGGTGCTGGTGATGTATATATATATGTGTGTATGTATGTTGGAAAAAATCATTTCTGGCGTTTTCAGGCATATTTGATCAAAACAAACAGAAAAAATTGCAAAAATTGTTAGGTCGGCAAAATAAATTTCTGCCGCCATTTTCTATCATTTGCAGACATTGGAAAAATAAACATCTGGTGCTGGTGATGTATATATATATGTGTGTATGTATGTTGGAAAAAATCATTTCTGGCGTTTTCAAGCATATTTGATCAAAACAAACAGACAAAATTGCAAAAATTGTTAGGTCGGCAAAATAAATTTCTGCCGCCATTTTCTATCATTTGCAGACAATTGGAAAAATAAACATCTGGTGCTGGTGATGTATATATATATGTGTGTATGTATGTTGGAAAAAATCATTTCTGGCGTTTTCAGGCATATTTGATCAAAACAAACAGAAAAAATTGCAAAAATTGTTAGGTCGGCAAAATAAATTCCTGCCGCCATTTTCTATCATTTGCACGACAATGTGTACAAATATACATCTGGTGTGTGGTGAGGTATATATATATGTGTGTATGTATGTTGGAAAAATCATTTGACGATATGTCAGGCATATTTGATCAAAACAAACAGGCAGAAAAATTGCAAAAAATTGCATTAGAGTCGGCAACACAAATTTCTGCCGCCATTTTCTATCGTTTGCAGACAATTTGGAAAAATCAACATCTGGTGCTGGTGATGTATATATATATGTGTGTGTGTTGTTTTGGCGGGCTCATTTCTGGCGGTTTCAGGCATATTTGATCTTCAAACACAAACAGAAAAAATTGCAAAAATTCGTTAGGTCGGCAAAATAAATTTCTGCCGCCATTTTCTATCATGTGCAGACAATTGGAAAAATAAACATCTGGTGCTGGTGATGTATATATATATATGTGTGTATGTATGTTGGGAAAAAATCATATATCTGGCGTTTTCAGGCATATTTGATCAGCACAAACAGAAAAAATTGCAAAAATTGTTAGGTCGGCAAAATAAATTTCCTGCACGCCGTTTATCATCATTTGCAGACAATTGGAAAAATAAACACTCTGTTGCTGGTGATGGGTATATATATATGTGGTGTATGTATGTTGGGAAAAAATGCAATTTCTGGCGTTTTCGGGCATATTTGATCAAAACAAACAGAAAAAATTGCAAAAAATTGTTAGGTCGGCAAAATAAATTTCTTGCCGCCATTTTCTATCATTTGCAGACAATTGGAAAAATAAACATCTGGTGCTGGTGATGTATATATATATGTGTGTATGTATGTTGGGAAAAAATCGGGATCTGGCGTTTTCAGGCATATTTAGGTCAAAACAAAACAGAAAAAATTGCAAGGAATTGTTATGGTCGGCAAAATAAATTTCTTGTTTCCGATTTCCTATCATTTGCAGACAACTGAGAAAAATAAACATCTGGTGCTGGTGATGTATATATATATGTGTGATATGTATGATTGAAAAATCATTTTCTGTGTTCAGGCATGTTTGATCTAAAACAAACAGAAAAAATTAACTTGCAGAAATTGTTCAGGGTCGATGCAATAATTCTGCCGCCATTTTCTATCATTTGCAGACAATTGGAAAAATAAACATCTATGGTGCTGTTGATGGATGTATATATATGTGTGTATGTATGTTGGGAAAAAATCATTTCTGGCGTTTTCGAGCATATTTGATCAAAACAAACAAAAAAAATTGCAAAAAATTGTTTTTTTTTTTTTTTTTTTTTTTTTTTTTTTTTTTTTTTTTTTTTTTTTTTTTTAAAAATAAATATCTTTTTTTTTTTTTTTTTTTTTATATATGTGTGTATATTTTTTTTTTTTTTTTTTTTTTTTTTTTTTTTTTTTTTTTTTTTTTTCAAACAGAAAAAAATGTTTTTTTTTTTTTTTTGGTTTTTTTTTTTTTTTTTTTTTTTTTTTTTTATGCGCTTTTTTTTTTTTTTTTTTTTTTTTTTGTATGGTGATGTATATATATTTTTTTTTTTTTATGTTGGTTTTTTTTTTTTTTTTTTTTTTTTTGTTTTTTTTTTTTTTTTTTTTTTTTTTTTTTTAAAAAATTGTTAGGTCGGCAAAATAAATTTCCTGCACCTGTTTTTCTAGTCATTTACGGGGTAGTTGGCAAAATAAACATCTGGTGCTGGTGATGTATATATAGTATGTGTGTATGTATGTTGGAAAAAAAAGTCGTTTCCGGCGTTTTTCAAGCATATTTTGATCATCGGCAAACAGAAAAAAATTGCAAAAAATTGATGAGGTCGGCAACATCGGTATTTCGCCGCTCTGTTTTCTATCATTTGCAGTCAATTGGAAAAATATACATCTGGTGCTGGTGATGTATATATATATGTGTGTATGTATGTTGGAAAAAATCATTTCTGGCGTTTTCAGGCATATTTGATCAAAACAAACGAGAAAAATTGCAAAAATTGTTAGGTCGGCAAAATAAATTTCTGCCGCCATTTTCTATCATTTGCAGACAATTGGAAAAATAAACATCTGTTGCTGGTGATGTATATATATATGTGTGTATGTATGTTGGAAAAAATCATTTCTGGCGTTTTCAAGCATATTTGATCAAAACAAACAGAAAAAATTGCAAAAATTGTTAGGTCGGCAAAAATAAATTTCTGCCGCCATTTTCTATCATTTGCAGACAATTGGAAAAATAAACATCTGGTGCTGGTGATGTATATATATATGTGTGTATGTATGTTGGAAAAAATCATTTCTGGCGTTTTCAGGCATATTTGATCAAAACAAACAGAAAAAATTGCAAAAATTGTTAGGTCGGCAAAATAAATTTCTGCCGCCATTTTCTATCATTTGCAGACAATTGGAAAAATAAACATCTGGTGCTGGTGATGTATATATATATGTGTGTATGTATGTTGGAAAAAATCATTTCTGGCGTTTTCAGGCATATTTGATCAAAACAAACAGAAAAAATTGCAAAAATTGTTAGGTCGGCAAAATAAATTTCTGCCGCCATTTTCTATCATTTGCAGACAATTGGAAAAATAAACATCTGGTGCTGGTGATGTATATATATATGTGTGTATGTATGTTGGAAAAAAATCATTTCTGGCGTTTTCAAGCATATTTGATCAACACAAACAGAAAAAATTGCAAAAATTGTTAGGTCGGCAAAATAAATTTCTGCCGCCATTTTCTATCATTTGCAGACAATTGGAAAAATAAACATCTGGTGCTGGTGATGTATATATATATGTGTGTATGTATGTTGGGAAAAATCATTTCTGGCGTTTTCAGGCATATTTGATCAAAACAAACAGAAAAAATTGCAAAAATTGTTAGGTCGGCAAAATAAATTTCTGCCGCCATTTTCTATCATTTGCAGACAATTGGAAAAATAAACATCTGGTGCTGGTGATGTATATATATATGTGTGTATGTATGTTGGAAAAAATCATTTCTGGCGTTTTCAGGCATATTTGATCAAAACAAACAGAAAAAATTGCAAAAATTGTTAGGTCGGCAAAATAAATTTCTGCCGCCATTTTCTATCATTTGCAGACAATTGGAAAAATAAACATCTCGGTGCTGGTGATGTATATATATATGTGTGTATGTATGTTGGAAAAAATCATTTCTGGCGTTTTCAGGCATATTTGATCAAAACAAACAGAAAAAATTGCAAAAATTGTTAGGTCGGCAAAATAAATTTCTGCCGCCATTTTCTATCATTTGCAGACAATTGGAAAAATAAACATCTGGTGCTGGTGATGTATATATATATGTGTGTATGTATGTTGGAAAAAATCATTTCTGGCGTTTTCAGGCATATTTGATCAAAACAAACAGAAAAAATTGCAAAAATTGTTAGGTCGGCAAAATAAATTTCTGCCGCCATTTTCTATCATTTGCAGACAATTGGAAAAATAAACATCTGGTGCTGGTGATGTATATATATATGTGTGTATGTATGTTGGAAAAAATCATTTCTGGCGTTTTCAAGCATATTTGATCAAAACAAACAGAAAAAATTGCAAAAATTGTTAGGTCGGCAAAATAAATTTCTGCCGCCATTTTCTATCATTTGCAGACAATTGGAAAAATAAACATCTGGTGCTGGTGATGTATATATATATGTGTGTATGTATGTTGGAAAAATCATTTCTGGCGTTTTCAGGCATATTTGATCAAAACAAACAGAAAAAATTGCAAAAATTGTTAGGTCGGCAAAATAAATTTCTGCCGCCATTTTCTATCATTTGCAGACAATTGGAAAAATAAAACATCTGGTGCTGGTGATGTATATATATATGTGTGTATGTATGTTGGAAAAAATCATTTCTGGCGTTTTCAGGCATATTTGATCAAAACAAACAGAAAAAATTGCAAAAATTGTTAGGTCGGCAAAATAAATTTCTGCCGCCATTTTCTATCATTTGCAGACAATTGGAAAAATAAACATCTGGTGCTGGTGATGTATATATATATGTGTGTATGTATGTTGGAAAAAATCATTTCTGGCGTTTTCAGGCATATTTGATCAAAACAAACAGAAAAAATTGCAAAAATTGTTAGGTCGGCAAAATAAATTTCTGCCGCCATTTTCTATCATTTGCAGACAATTGGAAAAATAAACATCTGGTGCTGGTGATGTATATATATATGTGTGTATGTATGTTGGAAAAAATCATTTCTGGCGTTTTCAGGCATATTTGATCAAAACAAACAGAAAAAAATTGCAAAAATTGTTAGGTCGGCAAAATAAATTTCTGCCGCCATTTTCTATCATTTGCAGACAATTGGAAAAATAAACATCTGGTGCTGGTGATGTATATATATATGTGTGTATGTATGTTGGAAAAAATCATTTCTGGCGTTTTCAGGCATATTTGATCAAAACAAACAGAAAAAATTGCAAAAATTGTTAGGTCGGCAAAATAAATTTCTGCCGCCATTTTCTATCATTTGCAGACAATTGGAAAAATAAACATCTGGTGCTGGTGATGTATATATATAGTGTGTATGTATGTTGGAAAAAATCATTTCTGGCGTTTTCAGGCATATTTGATCAAAACAAACAGAAAAAATTGCAAAAATTGTTAGGTCGGCAAAATAAATTTCTGCCGCCATTTTCTATCATTTGCAGACAATTGGAAAAATAAACATCTGGTGCTGGTGATGTATATATATATGTGTGTATGTATGTTGGAAAAATCATTTCTGGCGTTTTCAAGCATATTTGATCAAAACAAACAGAAAAAATTACCAAAAATTATTGTTAGGTCGGCAAAATAAATTTCTGCCGCCATTTTCTATCGTTGCAGACAATTGGAAAAAGTAAACATCTGGTGCTGGTGATGTATATATATATGTGTGTATGTATGTTGGAAAAATCATTTCTGGCGTTTTCAAGCATATTTGATCAAACAAACAGAAAAAATTGCAAAAATTGTTAGGTCGGCAAAATAAATTTCTGCCGCCATTTTCTATCAATTGCAGACAATTGGAAAAATAAACATCTGGTGCTGGTGATGTATATATATATGTGTGTATGTATGTTTGAAAAAATCATTTCTGGCGTTTTCAAGCATATTTGATCAACACAAACAGAAAAATTGCAAAAATTGTTAGGTCGGCAAAATAAATTTCTGCGCCATTTTCTATCATTTGCGGACAATTGGAAAAATAAACATCTGGTGCTGGTGATGTATATATATATGTGTGTATGTATGTTTGAAAAATCATTTCTGGCGTTTTCAAGCATATTTGATCAACACAAACAGAAAAAATTGCAAAAATTGTTAGGTCGGCAAAATAAATTTGCCGCCATTTTCTATCATTTGCAGACAATTGGAAAAATAAACATCTGGTGCTGGTGATGTATATATATATGTGTGTATGTATGTTGGAAAAAAATCATTTCTGGCGTTTTCAAGCATATTTGATCAAAACAAACAGAAAAATTGCAAAAATTGTTAGGTCGGCAAAATAAATTTCTGCCGCCATTTTCTATCATTTGCAGACAATTGGAAAAATAAACATCTGGTGCTGGTGATGTATATATATGTGTGTATGTATGTTGGAAAAAATCATTTCTGGCGTTTTCAGCATATTTGATCAAAACAAACAGAAAAAATTGCAAAAATTGTTAGGTCGGCAAAATAAATTTCTGCCGCCATTTTCTATCATTTGCAGACAATTGGAAAAATAAACATCTGGTGCTGGTGATGTATATATATATGTGTGTATGTATGTTGGAAAAAATCATTTCTGGCGTTTTCAAGCATATTTGATCAACACAAACAGAAAAAATTGCAAAAATTGTTAGGTCGGCAAAATAAATTTCTGCCGCCATTTTCTATCATTTGCAGACAATTGGAAAAATAAACATCTGGTGCTGGTGATGTATATATATATGTGTGTATGTATGTTGGAAAAAATCATTTCTGGCGTTTTCAGGCATATTTGATCAACACAAACAGAAAAAATTGCAAAAATTGTTAGGTCGGCAAAATAAATTTCTGCCGCCATTTTCTATCATTTGCAGACAATTGGAAAAATAAACATCTGGTGCTGGTGATGTATATATATATGTGTGTATGTATGTTTGAAAAAATCATTTCTGGCGTTTTCAAGCATATTTGATCAACACAAACAGAAAAAATTGCAAAAATTGTTAGGTCGGCAAAATAAATTTCTGCCGCCATTTTCTATCATTTGCAGACAATTGGAAAAATAAACATCTGGTGCTGGTGATGTATATATATATGTGTGTATGTATGTTTGAAAAAATCATTTCTGGCGTTTTCAAGCATATTTGATCAACACAAACAGAAAAAATTGCAAAAATTGTTAGGTCGGCAAAATAAATTTCTGCCGCCATTTTCTATCATTTGCAGACAATTGGAAAAATAAACATCTGGTGCTGGTGATGTATATATATATGTGTGTATGTATGTTGGAAAAATCATTTCTGGCGTTTTCAAGCATATTTGATCAAAACAAACAGAAAAAATTGCAAAAATTGTTAGGTCGGCAAAATAAATTTCTGCCGCCATTTTCTATCATTTGCAGACAATTGGAAAAATAAACATCTGGTGCTGGTGATGTATATATATGTGTGTATGTATGTTTGAAAAAATCATTTCTGGCGTTTTCAAGCATATTTGATCAACACAAACAGAAAAAATTGCAAAAATTGTTAGGTCGGCAAAATAAATTTCTGCCGCCATTTTCTATCATTTGCAGACAATTGGAAAAATAAACATCTGGTGCTGGTGATGTATATATATATGTGTGTATGTATGTTGGAAAAATCATTTCTGGCGTTTTCAAGCATATTTGATCAACACAAACAGAAAAAATTGCAAAAATTGTTAGGTCGGCAAAATAAATTTCTGCCGCCATTTTCTATCATTTGCAGACAATTGGAAAAATAAACATCTGGTGCTGGTGATGTATATATATATGTGTGTATGTATGTTGGAAAAAATCATTTCTGGCGTTTTCAAGCATATTTGATCAAAACAAACAGAAAAAATTGCAAAAATTGTTAGGTCGGCAAAATAAATTTCTGCCGCCATTTTCTATCATTTGCAGACAATTGGAAAAATAAACATCTGGTGCTGGTGATGTATATATATATGTGTGTATGTATGTTTGAAAAAATCATTTCTGGCGTTTTCAAGCATATTTGATCAACACAAACAGAAAAAATTGCCAAAATTGTTAGGTCGGCAAAATAAATTTCTGCCGCCATTTTCTATCATTTGCAGACAATTGGAAAAATAAACATCTGGTGCTGGTGATGTATATATATATGTGTGTATGTATGTTTGAAAAAATCATTTCTGGCGTTTTCAAGCATATTTGATCAACACAAACAGAAAAAATTGCAAAAATTGTTAGGTCGGCAAACTAAATTTCTGCCGCCATTTTCTATCATTTGCAGACAATTGGAAAAATAAACATCTGGTGCTGGTGATGTATATATATATGTGTGTATGTATGTTTGAAAAAATCATTTCTGGGTTTTCAGCATTTTGATCAACTACAAACAGAAAAATTGCAAAAATTGTTAGGTCGGCAAAATAAATTTCTGCCGCCATTTTCTATCATTTGCAGACAATTGGAAAAATAAACATCTGGTGCTGGTGATGTATATATATATGTGTGTATGTATGTTGGAAAAAATCATTTCTGGCGTTTTCAGGCATATTTGATCAAAACAAACAGAAAAAATTGCAAAAATTGTTAGGTCGGCAAAATAAATTTCTGCCGCCATTTTCTATCATTTGCAGACAATTGGAAAAATAAACATCTGGTGCTGGTGATGTATATATATATGTGTGTATGTATGTTGGAAAAAATCATTTCTGGCGTTTTCAGGCATATTTGATCAAAACAAACAGAAAAAATTGCAAAAATTGTTAGGTCGGCAAAATAAATTTCTGCCGCCATTTTCTATCATTTGCAGACAATTGGAAAAATAAACATCTGGTGCTGGTGATGTATATATATATGTGTGTATGTATGTTGGAAAAAATCATTTCTGGCGTTTTCAAGCATATTTGATCAACACAAACAGAAAAAATTGCAAAAATTGTTAGGTCGGCAAAATAAATTTCTGCCGCCATTTTCTATCATTTGCAGACAATTGGAAAAATAAACATCTGGTGCTGGTGATGTATATATATAGTGTGTATGTATGTTGGAAAAAATCATTTCTGGCGTTTTCAAGCATATTTGATCAAAACAAACAGAAAAAATTGCAAAAATTGTTAGGTCGGCAAAATAAATTTCTGCCGCCATTTTCTATCATTTGCAGACAATTGGAAAAATAAACATCTGGTGCTGGTGATGTATATATATATGTGTGTATGTATGTTGGAAAAAATCATTTCTGGCGTTTTCAGGCATATTTGATCAAAACAAACAGAAAAAATTGCAAAAATTGTTAGGTCGGCAAAATAAATTTCTGCCGCCATTTTCTATCATTTGCAGACAATTGGAAAAATAAACATCTGGTGCTGGTGATGTATATATATATGTGTGTATGTATGTTGGAAAAATCATTTCTGGCGTTTTCAAGCATATTTGATCAAAACAAACAGAAAAAATTGCAAAAATTGTTAGGTCGGCAAAATAAATTTCTGCCGCCATTTTCTATCATTTGCAGACAATTGGAAAAATAAACATCTGGTGCTGGTGATGTATATATATATGTGTGTATGTATGTTGGAAAAAATCATTTCTGGCGTTTTCAGGCATATTTGATCAAAACAAACAGAAAAAATTGCAAAAATTGTTAGGTCGGCAAAATAAATTTCTGCCGCCATTTTCTATCATTTGCAGACAATTGGAAAAATAAACATCTGGTGCTGGTGATGTATATATATATGTGTGTATGTATGTTGGAAAAAATCATTTCTGGCGTTTTCAGGCATATTTGATCAAAACAAACAGAAAAAATTGCAAAAATTGTTAGGTCGGCAAAATAAATTTCTGCCGCCATTTTCTATCATTTGCAGACAATTGGAAAAATAAACATCTGGTGCTGGTGATGTATATATATATGTGTGTATGTATGTTGGAAAAAATCATTTCTGGCGTTTTCAAGCATATTTGATCAAAACAAACAGAAAAAATTGCAAAAATTGTTAGGTCGGCAAAATAAATTTCTGCCGCCATTTTCTATCATTTGCAGACAATTGGAAAAATAAACATCTGGTGCTGGTGATGTATATATATATGTGTGTATGTATGTTGGAAAAAATCATTTCTGGCGTTTTCAGGCATATTTGATCAAAACAAACAGAAAAAATTGCAAAAATTGTTAGGTCGGCAAAATAAATTTCTGCCGCCATTTTCTATCATTTGCAGACAATTGGAAAAATAAACATCTGGTGCTGGTGATGTATATATATATGTGTGTATGTATGTTGGAAAAAATCATTTCTGGCGTTTTCAGGCATATTTGATCAAAACAAACAGAAAAAATTGCAAAAATTGTTAGGTCGGCAAAATAAATTTCTGCCGCCATTTTCTATCATTTGCAGACAATTGGAAAAATAAACATCTGGTGCTGGTGATGTATATATATATGTGTGTATGTATGTTGGAAAAAATCATTTCTGGCGTTTTCAGGCATATTTGATCAAAACAAACAGAAAAAATTGCAAAAATTGTTAGGTCGGCAAAATAAATTTCTGCCGCCATTTTCTATCATTTGCAGACAATTGGAAAAATAAACATCTGGTGCTGGTGATGTATATATATATGTGTGTATGTATGTTGGAAAAAATCATTTCTGGCGTTTTCAAGCATATTTGATCAAAACAAACAGAAAAAATTGCAAAAATTGTTAGGTCGGCAAAATAAATTTCTGCCGCCATTTTCTATCATTTGCAGACAATTGGAAAAATAAACATCTGGTGCTGGTGATGTATATATATATGTGTGTATGTATGTTGGAAAAAATCATTTCTGGCGTTTTCAGGCATATTTGATCAAAACAAACAGAAAAAATTGCAAAAATTGTTAGGTCGGCAAAATAAATTTCTGCCGCCATTTTCTATCATTTGCAGACAATTGGAAAAATAAACATCTGGTGCTGGTGATGTATATATATATGTGTGTATGTATGTTGGAAAAAATCATTTCTGGCGTTTTCAGGCATATTTGATCAAAACAAACAGAAAAAATTGCAAAAATTGTTAGGTCGGCAAAATAAATTTCTGCCGCCATTTTCTATCATTTGCAGACAATTGGAAAAATAAACATCTGGTGCTGGTGATGTATATATATATGTGTGTATGTATGTTGGAAAAAATCATTTCTGGCGTTTTCAAGCATATTTGATCAAAACAAACAGAAAAAATTGCAAAAATTGTTAGGTCGGCAAAATAAATTTCTGCCGCCATTTTCTATCATTTGCAGACAATTGGAAAAATAAACATCTGGTGCTGGTGATGTATATATATATGTGTGTATGTATGTTGGAAAAAATCATTTCTGGCGTTTTCAGGCATATTTGATCAAAACAAACAGAAAAAATTGCAAAAATTGTTAGGTCGGCAAAATAAATTTCTGCCGCCATTTTCTATCATTTGCAGACAATTGGAAAAATAAACATCTGGTGCTGGTGATGTATATATATATGTGTGTATGTATGTTGGAAAAAATCATTTCTGGCGTTTTCAGGCATATTTGATCAAAACAAACAGAAAAAATTGCAAAAATTGTTAGGTCGGCAAAATAAATTTCTGCCGCCATTTTCTATCATTTGCAGACAATTGGAAAAATAAACATCTGGTGCTGGTGATGTATATATATATGTGTGTATGTATGTTGGAAAAAATCATTTCTGGCGTTTTCAGGCATATTTGATCAAAACAAACAGAAAAAATTGCAAAAATTGTTAGGTCGGCAAAATAAATTTCTGCCGCCATTTTCTATCATTTGCAGACAATTGGAAAAATAAACATCTGGTGCTGGTGATGTATATATATATGTGTGTATGTATGTTGGAAAAAATCATTTCTGGCGTTTTCAGGCATATTTGATCAAAACAAACAGAAAAAATTGCAAAAATTGTTAGGTCGGCAAAATAAATTTCTGCCGCCATTTTCTATCATTTGCAGACAATTGGAAAAATAAACATCTGGTGCTGGTGATGTATATATATATGTGTGTATGTATGTTGGAAAAAATCATTTCTGGCGTTTTCAGGCATATTTGATCAAAACAAACAGAAAAAATTGCAAAAATTGTTAGGTCGGCAAAATAAATTTCTGCCGCCATTTTCTATCATTTGCAGACAATTGGAAAAATAAACATCTGGTGCTGGTGATGTATATATATATGTGTGTATGTATGTTGGAAAAAATCATTTCTGGCGTTTTCAGGCATATTTGATCAAAACAAACAGAAAAAATTGCAAAAATTGTTAGGTCGGCAAAATAAATTTCTGCCGCCATTTTCTATCATTTGCAGACAATTGGAAAAATAAACATCTGGTGCTGGTGATGTATATATATATGTGTGTATGTATGTTGGAAAAAATCATTTCTGGCGTTTTCAGGCATATTTGATCAAAACAAACAGAAAAAATTGCAAAAATTGTTGGGTCGGCAAAATAAATTTCTGCCGCCATTTTCTATCATTTGCAGACAATTGGAAAAATAAACATCTGGTGCTGGTGATGTATATATATATGTGTGTATGTATGTTGGAAAAAATCATTTCTGGCGTTTTCAGGCATATTTGATCAAAACAAACAGAAAAAATTGCAAAAATTGTTAGGTCGGCAAAATAAATTTCTGCCGCCATTTTCTATCATTTGCAGACAATTGGAAAAATAAACATCTGGTGCTGGTGATGTATATATATATGTGTGTATGTATGTTGGAAAAATCATTTCTGGCGTTTTCAGGCATATTTGATCAAAACAAACAGAAAAAATTGCAAAAATTGTTAGGTCGGCAAAATAAATTTCTGCCGCCATTTTCTATCATTTGCAGACAATTGGAAAAATAAACATCTGGTGCTGGTGATGTATATATATGTGTGTATGTATGTTGGAAAAAATCATTTCTGGCGTTTTCAGGCATATTTGATCAAAACAAACAGAAAAAATTGCAAAAATTGTTAGGTCGGCAAAATAAATTTCTGCCGCCATTTTCTATCATTTGCAGACAATTGGAAAAATAAACATCTGGTGCTGGTGATGTATATATATATGTGTGTATGTATGTTGGAAAAAATCATTTCTGGCGTTTTCAGGCATATTTGATCAAAACAAACAGAAAAAATTGCAAAAATTGTTAGGTCGGCAAAATAAATTTCTGCCGCCATTTTCTATCATTTGCAGACAATTGGAAAAATAAACATCTGGTGCTGGTGATGTATATATATATATGTGTGTATGTATGTTGGAAAAATCATTTCTGGCGTTTTCAGGCATATTTGATCAAAACAAACAGAAAAAATTGCAAAAATTGTTAGGTCGGCAAAATAAATTTCTGCCGCCATTTTCTATCATTTGCAGACAATTGGAAAAATAAACATCTGGTGCTGGTGATGTATATATATATGTGTGTATGTATGTTGGAAAAAATCATTTCTGGCGTTTTCAGGCATATTTGATCAAAACAAACAGAAAAAATTGCAAAAATTGTTAGGTCGGCAAAATAAATTTCTGCCGCCATTTTCTATCATTTGCAGACAATTGGAAAAATAAACATCTGGTGCTGGTGATGTATATATATATGTGTGTATGTATGTTGGAAAAAATCATTTCTGGCGTTTTCAGGCATATTTGATCAAAACAAACAGAAAAAATTGCAAAAATTGTTAGGTCGGCAAAATAAATTTCTGCCGCCATTTTCTATCATTTGCAGACAATTGGAAAAATAAACATCTGGTGCTGGTGATGTATATATATATGTGTGTATGTATGTTGGAAAAAATCATTTCTGGCGTTTTCAGGCATATTTGATCAAAACAAACAGAAAAAATTGCAAAAATTGTTAGGTCGGCAAAATAAATTTCTGCCGCCATTTTCTATCATTTGCAGACAATTGGAAAAATAAACATCTGGTGCTGGTGATGATATATATATGTGTGTATGTATGTTGGAAAAAATCATTTCTGGCGTTTTCAGGCATATTTGATCAAAACAAACAGAAAAAATTGCAAAAATTGTTAGGTCGGCAAAATAAATTTCTGCCGCCATTTTCTATCATTTGCAGACAATTGGAAAAATAAACATCTGGTGCTGGTGATGTATATATATATGTGTGTATGTATGTTGGAAAAAATCATTTCTGGCGTTTTCAGGCATATTTGATCAAAACAAACAGAAAAAATTGCAAAAATTGTTAGGTCGGCAAAATAAATTTCTGCCGCCATTTTCTATCATTTGCAGACAATTGGAAAAATAAACATCTGGTGCTGGTGATGTATATATATATGTGTGTATGTATGTTGGAAAAAATCATTTCTGGCGTTTTCAGGCATATTTGATCAAAACAAACAGAAAAAATTGCAAAAATTGTTAGGTCGGCAAAATAAATTTCTGCCGCCATTTTCTATCATTTGCAGACAATTGGAAAAATAAACATCTGGTGCTGGTGATGTATATATATATGTGTGTATGTATGTTGGAAAAAATCATTTCTGGCGTTTTCAGGCATATTTGATCAAAACAAACAGAAAAAATTGCAAAAATTGTTAGGTCGGCAAAATAAATTTCTGCCGCCATTTTCTATCATTTGCAGACAATTGGAAAAATAAACATCTGGTGCTGGTGATGTATATATATATGTGTGTATGTATGTTGGAAAAAATCATTTCTGGCGTTTTCAGGCATATTTGATCAAAACAAACAGAAAAAATTGCAAAAATTGTTAGGTCGGCAAAATAAATTTCTGCCGCCATTTTCTATCATTTGCAGACAATTGGAAAAATAAACATCTGGTGCTGGTGATGTATATATATATGTGTGTATGTATGTTGGAAAAAATCATTTCTGGCGTTTTCAGGCATATTTGATCAAAACAAACAGAAAAAATTGCAAAAATTGTTAGGTCGGCAAAATAAATTTCTGCCGCCATTTTCTATCATTTGCAGACAATTGGAAAAATAAACATCTGGTGCTGGTGATGTATATATATATGTGTGTATGTATGTTGGAAAAAATCATTTCTGGCGTTTTCAGGCATATTTGATCAAAACAAACAGAAAAAATTGCAAAAATTGTTAGGTCGGCAAAATAAATTTCTGCCGCCATTTTCTATCATTTGCAGACAATTGGAAAAATAAACATCTGGTGCTGGTGATGTATATATATATGTGTGTATGTATGTTGGAAAAAATCATTTCTGGCGTTTTCAGGCATATTTGATCAAAACAAACAGAAAAAATTGCAAAAATTGTTAGGTCGGCAAAATAAATTTCTGCCGCCATTTTCTATCATTTGCAGACAATTGGAAAAATAAACATCTGGTGCTGGTGATGTATATATATATGTGTGTATGTATGTTGGAAAAAATCATTTCTGGCGTTTTCAGGCATATTTGATCAAAACAAACAGAAAAAATTGCAAAAATTGTTAGGTCGGCAAAATAAATTTCTGCCGCCATTTTCTATCATTTGCAGACAATTGGAAAAATAAACATCTGGTGCTGGTGATGTATATATATGTGTGTATGTATGTTGGAAAAAATCATTTCTGGCGTTTTCAGGCATATTTGATCAAAACAAACAGAAAAAATTGCAAAAATTGTTAGGTCGGCAAAATAAATTTCTGCCGCCATTTTCTATCATTTGCAGACAATTGGAAAAATAAACATCTGGTGCTGGTGATGTATATATATATGTGTGTATGTATGTTGGAAAAAATCATTTCTGGCGTTTTCAGGCATATTTGATCAAAACAAACAGAAAAAATTGCAAAAATTGTTAGTTCGGCAAAATAAATTTCTGCCGCCATTTTCTATCATTTGCAGACAATTGGAAAAATAAACATCTGGTGCTGGTGATGTATATATATATGTGTGTATGTATGTTGGAAAAAATCATTTCTGGCGTTTTCAGGCATATTTGATCAAAACAAACAGAAAAAATTGCAAAAATTGTTAGGTCGGCAAAATAAATTTCTGCCGCTATTTTCTATCATTTGCAGACAATTGGAAAAATAAACATCTGGTGCTGGTGATGTATATATATATGTGTGTATGTATGTTGGAAAAAATCATTTCTGGCGTTTTCAGGCATATTTGATCAAAACAAACAGAAAAAATTGCAAAAATTGTTAGGTCGGCAAAATAAATTTCTGCCGCCATTTTCTATCATTTGCAGACAATTGGAAAAATAAACATCTGGTGCTGGTGATGTATATATATATGTGTGTATGTATGTTGGAAAAAATCATTTCTGGCGTTTTCAGGCATATTTGATCAAAACAAACAGAAAAAATTGCAAAAATTGTTAGGTCGGCAAAATAAATTTCTGCCGCCATTTTCTATCATTTGCAGACAATTGGAAAAATAAACATCTGGTGCTGGTGATGTATATATATATGTGTGTATGTATGTTGGAAAAAATCATTTTCTGGCGTTTTCAGGCATATTTGATCAAAACAAACAGAAAAAATTGCAAAAATTGTTAGGTCGGCAAAATAAATTTCTGCCGCCATTTTCTATCATTTGCAGACAATTGGAAAAATAAACATCTGGTGCTGGTGATGTATATATATATGTGTGTATGTATGTTGGAAAAAATCATTTCTGGCGTTTTCAGGCATATTTGATCAAAACAAACAGAAAAAATTGCAAAAATTGTTAGGTCGGCAAAATAAATTTCTGCCGCCATTTTCTATCATTTGCAGACAATTGGAAAAATAAACATCTGGTGCTGGTGATGTATATATATATGTGTGTATGTATGTTGGAAAAAATCATTTCTGGCGTTTTCAGGCATATTTGATCAAAACAAACAGAAAAAATTGCAAAAATTGTTAGGTCGGCAAAATAAATTTCTGCCGCCATTTTCTATCATTTGCAGACAATTGGAAAAATAAACATCTGGTGCTGGTGATGTATATATATATGTGTGTATGTATGTTGGAAAAAATCATTTCTGGCGTTTTCAGGCATATTTGATCAAAACAAACAGA
The DNA here is from genome assembly GCA_035043445.1 of Drosophila silvestris. Classification (NCBI taxonomy): domain Eukaryota; kingdom Metazoa; phylum Arthropoda; class Insecta; order Diptera; family Drosophilidae; genus Drosophila; species Drosophila silvestris. Next base: position 66,295 of record JAWNMZ010000114.1, read on the forward strand.
AAAAATTGCAAAAATTGTTAGGTCGGCAAAATAAATTTCTGCCGCCATTTTCTATCATTTGCAGACAATTGGAAAAATAAACATCTGGTGCTGGTGATGTATATATATATGTGTGTATGTATGTTGGAAAAATCATTTCTGGCGTTTTCAGGCATATTTGATCAAAACAAACAGAAAAAATTGCAAAAATTGTTAGGTCGGCAAAATAAATTTCTGCCGCCATTTTCTATCATTTGCAGACAATTGGAAAAATAAACATCTGGTGCTGGTGATGTATATATATATGTGTGTATGTATGTTGGAAAAAATCATTTCTGGCGTTTTCAGGCATATTTGATCAAAACAAACAGAAAAAATTGCAAAAATTGTTAGGTCGGCAAAATAAATTTCTGCCGCCATTTTCTATCATTTGCAGACAATTGGAAAAATAAACATCTGGTGCTGGTGATGTATATATATATGTGTGTATGTATGTTGGAAAAAATCATTTCTGGCGTTTTCAGGCATATTTGATCAAAACAAACAGAAAAAATTGCAAAAATTGTTAGGTCGGCAAAATAAATTTCTGCCGCCATTTTCTATCATTTGCAGACAATTGGAAAAATAAACATCTGGTGCTGGTGATGTATATATATATGTGTGTATGTATGTTGGAAAAAATCATTTCTGGCGTTTTCAGGCATATTTGATCAAAACAAACAGAAAAATTGCAAAAATTGTTAGGTCGGCAAAATAAATTTCTGCCGCCATTTTCTATCATTTGCAGACAATTGGAAAAATAAACATCTGGTGCTGGTGATGTATATATATATGTGTGTATGTATGTTGGAAAAAATCATTTCTGGCGTTTTCAGGCATATTTGATCAAAACAAACAGAAAAAATTGCAAAAATTGTTAGGTCGGCAAAATAAATTTCTGCCGCCATTTTCTATCATTTGCAGACAATTGGAAAAATAAACATCTGGTGCTGGTGATGTATATATATGTGTGTATGTATGTTGGAAAAAATCATTTCTGGCGTTTTCAGGCATATTTGATCAAAACAAACAGAAAAAATTGCAAAAATTGTTAGGTCGGCAAAATAAATTTCTGCCGCCATTTTCTATCATTTGCAGACAATTGGAAAAATAAACATCTGGTGCTGGTGATGTATATATATATGTGTGTATGTATGTTGGAAAAAATCATTTCTGGCGTTTTCAGGCATATTTGATCAAAACAAACAGAAAAAATTGCAAAAATTGTTAGGTCGGCAAAATAAATTTCTGCCGCCATTTTCTATCATTTGCAGACAATTGGAAAAATAAACATCTGGTGCTGGTGATGTATATATATATGTGTGTATGTATGTTGGAAAAAATCATTTCTGGCGTTTTCAGGCATATTTGATCAAAACAAACAGAAAAAATTGCAAAAATTGTTAGGTCGGCAAAATAAATTTCTGCCGCCATTTTTCTATCATTTGCAGACAATTGGAAAAATAAACATCTGGTGCTGGTGATGTATATATATATGTGTGTATGTATAGTTGGAAAAAATCATTTCTGGCGTTTTCAGGCATATTTGATCAAAACAAACAGAAAAAATTGCAAAAATTGTTAGGTCGGCAAAATAAATTTCTGCCGCCATTTTCTATCATTTGCAGACAATTGGAAAAATAAACATCTGGTGCTGGTGATGTATATATATATGTGTGTATGTATGTTGGAAAAAATCATTTCTGGCGTTTTCAGGCATATTTGATCAAAACAAACAGAAAAAATTGCAAAAATTGTTAGGTCGGCAAAATAAATTTCTGCCGCCATTTTCTATCATTTGCAGACAATTGGAAAAATAAACATCTGGTGCTGGTGATGTATATATATATGTGTGTATGTATGTTGGAAAAAATCATTTCTGGCGTTTTCAGGCATATTTGATCAAAACAAACAGAAAAAATTGCAAAAATTGTTAGGTCGGCAAAATAAATTTCTGCCGCCATTTTCTATCATTTGCAGACAATTGGAAAAATAAACATCTGGTGCTGGTGATGTATATATATATGTGTGTATGTATGTTGGAAAAAATCATTTCTGGCGTTTTCAGGCATATTTGATCAAAACAAACAGAAAAAATTGCAAAAATTGTTAGGTCGGCAAAATAAATTTCTGCCGCCATTTTCTATCATTTGCAGACAATTGGAAAAATAAACATCTGGTGCTGGTGATGTATATATATATGTGTATGTATGTTGGAAAAAATCATTTCTGGCGTTTTCAGGCATATTTGATCAAAACAAACAGAAAAAATTGCAAAAATTGTTAGGTCGGCAAAATAAATTTCTGCCGCCATTTTCTATCATTTGCAGACAATTGGAAAAATAAACATCTGGTGCTGGTGATGTATATATATATGTGTGTATGTATGTTGGAAAAATCATTTCTGGCGTTTTCAGGCATATTTGATCAAAACAAACAGAAAAAATTGCAAAAATTGTTAGGTCGGCAAAATAAATTTCTGCCGCCATTTTCTATCATTTGCAGACAATTGGAAAAATAAACATCTGGTGCTGGTGATGTATATATATATGTGTGTATGTATGTTGGAAAAAATCATTTCTGGCGTTTTCAGGCATATTTGATCAAAACAAACAGAAAAAATTGCAAAAATTGTTAGGTCGGCAAAATAAATTTCTGCCGCCATTTTCTATCATTTGCAGACAATTGGAAAAATAAACATCTGGTGCTGGTGATGTATATATATATGTGTGTATGTATGTTGGAAAAAATCATTTCTGGCGTTTTCAGGCATATTTGATCAAAACAAACAGAAAAAATTGCAAAAATTGTTAGGTCGGCAAAATAAATTTCTGCCGCCATTTTCTATCATTTGCAGACAATTGGAAAAATAAACATCTGGTGCTGGTGATGTATATATATATGTGTGTATGTATGTTGGAAAAAATCATTTCTGGCGTTTTCAGGCATATTTGATCAAAACAAACAGAAAAAATTGCAAAATTGTTAGGTCGGCAAAATAAATTTCTGCCGCCATTTTCTATCATTTGCAGACAATTGGAAAAATAAACATCTGGTGCTGGTGATGTATATATATATGTGTGTATGTATGTTGGAAAAAATCATTTCTGGCGTTTTCAGGCATATTTGATCAAAACAAACAGAAAAAATTGCAAAAATTGTTAGGTCGGCAAAATAAATTTCTGCCGCCATTTTCTATCATTTGCAGACAATTGGAAAAATAAACATCTGGTGCTGGTGATGTATATATATATGTGTGTATGTATGTTGGAAAAAATCATTTCTGGCGTTTTCAGGCATATTTGATCAAAACAAACAGAAAAAATTGCAAAAATTGTTAGGTCGGCAAAATAAATTTCTGCCGCCATTTTCTATCATTTGCAGACAATTGGAAAAATAAACATCTGGTGCTGGTGATGTATATATATATGTGTGTATGTATGTTGGAAAAAATCATTTCTGGCGTTTTCAAGCATATTTGATCAAAACAAACAGAAAAAATTGCAAAAATTGTTAGGTCGGCAAAATAAATTTCTGCCGCCATTTTCTATCATTTGCAGACAATTGGAAAAATAAACATCTGGTGCTGGTGATGTATATATATATGTGTGTATGTATGTTGGAAAAAATCATTTCTGGCGTTTTCAGGCATATTTGATCAAAACAAACAGAAAAAATTGCAAAAATTGTTAGGTCGGCAAAATAAATTTCTGCCGCCATTTTCTATCATTTGCAGACAATTGGAAAAATAAACATCTGGTGCTGGTGATGTATATATATATGTGTGTATGTATGTTGGAAAAAATCATTTCTGGCGTTTTCAGGCATATTTGATCAAAACAAACAGAAAAAATTGCAAAAATTGTTAGGTCGGCAAAATAAATTTCTGCCGCCATTTTCTATCATTTGCAGACAATTGGAAAAATAAACATCTGGTGCTGGTGATGTATATATATATGTGTGTATGTATGTTGGAAAAAATCATTTCTGGCGTTTTCAGGCATATTTGATCAAAACAAACAGAAAAAATTGCAAAAATTGTTAGGTCGGCAAAATAAATTTCTGCCGCCATTTTCTATCATTTGCAGACAATTGGAAAAATAAACATCTGGTGCTGGTGATGTATATATATATGTGTGTATGTATGTTGGAAAAAATCATTTCTGGCGTTTTCAGGCATATTTGATCAAAACAAACAGAAAAAATTGCAAAAATTGTTAGGTCGGCAAAATAAATTTCTGCCGCCATTTTCTATCATTTGCAGACAATTGGAAAAATAAACATCTGGTGCTGGTGATGTATATATATATGTGTGTATGTATGTTGGAAAAAATCATTTCTGGCGTTTTCAGGCATATTTGATCAAAACAAACAGAAAAAATTGCAAAAATTGTTAGGTCGGCAAAATAAATTTCTGCCGCCATTTTCTATCATTTGCAGACAATTGGAAAAATAAACATCTGGTGCTGGTGATGTATATATATATGTGTGTATGTATGTTGGAAAAAATCATTTCTGGCGTTTTCAGGCATATTTGATCAAAACAAACAGAAAAAATTGCAAAAATTGTTAGGTCGGCAAAATAAATTTCTGCCGCCATTTTCTATCATTTGCAGACAATTGGAAAAATAAACATCTGGTGCTGGTGATGTATATATATATGTGTGTATGTATGTTGGAAAAAATCATTTCTGGCGTTTTCAGGCATATTTGATCAAAACAAACAGAAAAAATTGCAAAAATTGTTAGGTCGGCAAAATAAATTTCTGCCGCCATTTTCTATCATTTGCAGACAATTGGAAAAATAAACATCTGGTGCTGGTGATGTATATATATATGTGTGTATGTATGTTGGAAAAAATCATTTCTGGCGTTTTCAGGCATATTTGATCAAAACAAACAGAAAAAATTGCAAAAATTGTTAGGTCGGCAAAATAAATTTCTGCCGCCATTTTCTATCATTTGCAGACAATTGGAAAAATAAACATCTGGTGCTGGTGATGTATATATATATGTGTGTATGTATGTTGGAAAAAATCATTTCTGGCGTTTTCAGGCATATTTGATCAAAAACAAACAGAAAAAATTGCAAAAATTGTTAGGTCGGCAAAATAAATTTCTGCCGCCATTTTCTATCATTTGCAGACAATTGGAAAAATAAACATCTGGTGCTGGTGATGTATATATATATGTGTGTATGTATGTTGGAAAAAATCATTTCTGGCGTTTTCAGGCATATTTGATCAAAACAAACAGAAAAAATTGCAAAAATTGTTAGGTCGGCAAAATAAATTTCTGCCGCCATTTTCTATCATTTGCAGACAATTGGAAAAATAAACATCTGGTGCTGGTGATGTATATATATATGTGTGTATGTATGTTGGAAAAAATCATTTCTGGCGTTTTCAGGCATATTTGATCAAAACAAACAGAAAAAAATTGCAAAAATTGTTAGGTCGGCAAAATAAATTTCTGCCGCCATTTTCTATCATTTGCAGACAATTGGAAAAATAAACATCTGGTGCTGGTGATGTATATATATATGTGTGTATGTATGTTGGAAAAAATCATTTCTGGCGTTTTCAGGCATATTTGATCAAAACAAACAGAAAAAATTGCAAAAATTGTTAGGTCGGCAAAATAAATTTCTGCCGCCATTTTCTATCATTTGCAGACAATTGGAAAAATAAACATCTGGTGCTGGTGATGTATATATATATGTGTGTATGTATGTTGGAAAAAATCATTTCTGGCGTTTTCAAGCATATTTGATCAAAACAAACAGAAAAATTGCAAAAATTGTTAGGTCGGCAAAATAAATTTCTGCCGCCATTTTCTATCATTTGCAGACAATTGGAAAAATAAACATCTGGTGCTGGTGATGTATATATATATGTGTGTATGTATGTTGGAAAAAATCATTTCTGGCGTTTTCAGGCATATTTGATCAAAACAAACAGAAAAAATTGCAAAAATTGTTAGGTCGGCAAAATAAATTTCTGCCGCCATTTTCTATCATTTGCAGACAATTGGAAAAATAAACATCTGGTGCTGGTGATGTATATATATATGTGTGTATGTATGTTGGAAAAAATCATTTCTGGCGTTTTCAGGCATATTTGATCAAAACAAACAGAAAAAATTGCAAAAATTGTTAGGTCGGCAAAATAAATTTCTGCCGCCATTTTCTATCATTTGCAGACAATTGGAAAAATAAACATCTGGTGCTGGTGATGTATATATATATGTGTGTATGTATGTTGGAAAAAATCATTTCTGGCGTTTTCAGGCATATTTGATCAAAACAAACAGAAAAAATTGCAAAAATTGTTAGGTCGGCAAAATAAATTTCTGCCGCCATTTTCTATCATTTGCAGACAATTGGAAAAATAAACATCTGGTGCTGATATGTATATATATGTGTGTATGTATGTTGGAAAAAATCATTTCTGGCGTTTTCAAGCATATTTGATCAAAACAAACAGAAAAAATTGCAAAAATTGTTAGGTCGGCAAAATAAATTTCTGCCGCCATTTTCTATCATTTGCAGACAATTGGAAAAATAAACATCTGGTGCTGGTGATGTATATATATATGTGTGTATGTATGTTGGAAAAAATCATTTCTGGCGTTTTCAAGCATATTTGATCAAAACAAACAGAAAAAATTGCAAAAATTGTTAGGTCGGCAAAATAAAATTCTGCCGCCATTTTCTATCATTTGCAGACAACTGGAAAAATAAACATCTGGTGCTGGTGATGTATATATATATGTGTGTATGTATGTTGGAAAAAATCATTTCTGGCGTTTTCAGGCATATTTGATCAACACAAACAGAAAAATTGCAAAAATTGTTAGGTCGGCAAAATAAATTTCTGCCGCCATTTTCTATCATTTGCAGACAATTGGAAAAATAAACATCTGGTGCTGGTGATGTATATATATATGTGTGTATGTATGTTTGAAAAAATCATTTCTGGCGTTTTCAAGCATATTTGATCAAAACAAACAGAAAAAATTGCAAAAATTGTTAGGTCGGCAAAATAAATTTCTGCCGCCATTTTCTATCATTTGCAGACAATTGGAAAAATAAACATCTGGTGCTGGTGATGTATATATATAGTGTGTATGTATGTTGGAAAAAATCATTTCTGGCGTTTTCAGGCATATTTGATCAAAACAAACAGAAAAAATTGCAAAAATTGTTAGGTCGGCAAAATAAATTTCTGCCGCCATTTTCTATCATTTGCAGACAATTGGAAAAATAAACATCTGGTGCTGGTGATGTATATATATATGTGTGTATGTATGTTGGAAAAATCATTTCTGGCGTTTTCAAGCATATTTGATCAAAACAAACAGAAAAAATTGCAAAAATTGTTAGGTCGGCAAAATAAATTTCTGCCGCCATTTTCTATCATTTGCAGACAATTGGAAAAATAAACATCTGGTGCTGGTGATGTATATATATATGTGTGTATGTATGTTGGAAAAAATCATTTCTGGCGTTTTCAGGCATATTTGATCAAAACAAACAGAAAAATTGCAAAAATTGTTAGGTCGGCAAAATAAATTTCTGCCGCCATTTTCTATCATTTGCAGACAATTGGAAAAATAAACATCTGGTGCTGGTGATGTATATATATATGTGTGTATGTATGTTGGAAAAAATCATTTCTGGCGTTTTCAGGCATATTTGATCAAAACAAACAGAAAAAATTGCAAAAATTGTTAGGTCGGCAAAATAAATTTCTGCCGCCATTTTCTATCATTTGCAGACAATTGGAAAAATAAACATCTGGTGCTGGTGATGTATATATATATGTGTGTATGTATGTTGGAAAAAATCATTTCTGGCGTTTTCAGGCATATTTGATCAAAACAAACAGAAAAAATTGCAAAAATTGTTAGGTCGGCAAAATAAATTTCTGCCGCCATTTTCTATCATTTGCAGACAATTGGAAAAATAAACATCTGGTGCTGGTGATGTATATATATATGTGTGTATGTATGTTGGAAAAAATCATTTCTGGCGTTTTCAGGCATATTTGATCAAAACAAACAGAAAAAATTGCAAAAATTGTTAGGTCGGCAAAATAAATTTCTGCCGCCATTTTCTATCATTTGCAGACAATTGGAAAAATAAACATCTGGTGCTGGTGATGTATATATATATGTGTGTATGTATGTTGGAAAAAATCATTTCTGGCGTTTTCAAGCATATTTGATCAAAACAAACAGAAAAAAATTGCAAAAATTGTTAGGTCGGCAAAATAAATTTCTGCCGCCATTTTCTATCATTTGCAGACAATTGGAAAAATAAACATCTGGTGCTGGTGATGTATATATATATGTGTGTATGTATGTTGGAAAAAATCATTTCTGGCGTTTTCAGGCATATTTGATCAAAACAAACAGAAAAAATTGCAAAAATTGTTAGGTCGGCAAAATAAATTTCTGCCGCCATTTTCTATCATTTGCAGACAATTGGAAAAATAAACATCTGGTGCTGGTGATGTATATATATATGTGTGTATGTATGTTGGAAAAAATCATTTCTGGCGTTTTCAGGCATATTTGATCAAAACAAACAGAAAAAATTGCAAAAATTGTTAGGTCGGCAAAATAAATTTCTGCCGCCATTTTCTATCATTTGCAGACAATTGGAAAAATAAACATCTGGTGCTGGTGATGTATATATATATGTGTGTATGTATGTTGGAAAAAATCATTTCTGGCGTTTTCAGGCATATTTGATCAAAACAAACAGAAAAAATTGCAAAAATTGTTAGGTCGGCAAAATAAATTTCTGCCGCCATTTTCTATCATTTGCAGACAATTGGAAAAATAAACATCTGGTGCTGGTGATGTATATATATATGTGTGTATGTATGTTGGAAAAAATCATTTCTGGCGTTTTCAAGCATATTTGATCAAAACAAACAGAAAAATTGCAAAAATTGTTAGGTCGGCAAAATAAATTTCTGCCGCCATTTTCTATCATTTGCAGACAATTGGAAAAATAAACATCTGGTGCTGGTGATGTATATATATATGTGTGTATGTATGTTGAAAAAATCATTTCTGGCGTTTTCAAGCATATTTGATCAAAACAAACAGAAAAAATTGCAAAAATTGTTAGGTCGGCAAAATAAATTTCTGCCGCCATTTTCTATCATTTGCAGACAATTGGAAAAATAAACATCTGGTGCTAGTGATGTATATATATGTGTGTATGTATGTTGGAAAAAATCATTTCTGGCGTTTTCAGGCATATTTGATCAAAACAAACAGAAAAAATTGCAAAAATTGTTAGGTCGGCAAAATAAATTTCTGCCGCCATTTTCTATCATTTGCAGACAATTGGAAAAATAAACATCTGGTGCTGGTGATGTATATATATATGTGTGTATGTATGTTGGAAAAAATCATTTCTGGCGTTTTCAAGCATATTTGATCAAAACAAACAGAAAAAATTGCAAAAATTGTTAGGTCGGCAAAATAAATTTCTGCCGCCATTTTCTATCATTTGCAGACAATTGGAAAAATAAACATCTGGTGCTGGTGATGTATATATATATGTGTGTATGTATGTTGGAAAAAATCATTTCTGGCGTTTTCAGGCATATTTGATCAAAACAAACAGAAAAAATTGCAAAAATTGTTAGGTCGGCAAAATAAATTTCTGCCGCCATTTTCTATCATTTGCAGACAATTGGAAAAATAAACATCTGGTGCTGGTGATGTATATATATATGTGTGTATGTATGTTGGAAAAAATCATTTCTGGCGTTTTCAGGCATATTTGATCAAAACAAACAGAAAAAATTGCAAAAATTGTTAGGTCGGCAAAATAAATTTCTGCCGCCATTTTCTATCATTTGCAGACAATTGGAAAAATAAACATCTGGTGCTGGTGATGTATATATATATGTGTGTATGTATGTTGGAAAAAATCATTTCTGGCGTTTTCAGGCATATTTGATCAAAACAAACAGAAAAAATTGCAAAAATTGTTAGGTCGGCAAAATAAATTTCTGCCGCCATTTTCTATCATTTGCAGACAATTGGAAAAATAAACATCTGGTGCTGGTGATGTATATATATATGTGTGTATGTATGTTGGAAAAAATCATTTCTGGCGTTTTCAGGCATATTTGATCAAAACAAACAGAAAAAATTGCAAAAATTGTTAGGTCGGCAAAATAAATTTCTGCCGCCATTTTCTATCATTTGCAGACAATTGGAAAAATAAACATCTGGTGCTGGTGATGTATATATATATGTGTGTATGTATGTTGGAAAAAATCATTTCTGGCGTTTTCAGGCATATTTGATCAAAACAAACAGAAAAAATTGCAAAAATTGTTAGGTCGGCAAAATAAATTTCTGCCGCCATTTTCTATCATTTGCAGACAATTGGAAAAATAAACATCTGGTGCTGGTGATGTATATATATATGTGTGTATGTATGTTGGAAAAAATCATTTCTGGCGTTTTCAAGCATATTTGATCAAAACAAACAGAAAAAATTGCAAAAATTGTTAGGTCGGCAAAATAAATTTCTGCCGCCATTTTCTATCATTTGCAGACAATTGGAAAAATAAACATCTGGTGCTGGTGATGTATATATATATGTGTGTATGTATGTTGGAAAAAATCATTTCTGGCGTTTTCAGGCATATTTGATCAAAACAAACAGAAAAAATTGCAAAAATTGTTAGGTCGGCAAAATAAATTTCTGCCGCCATTTTCTATCATTTGCAGACAATTGGAAAAATAAACATCTGGTGCTGGTGATGTATATATATATGTGTGTATGTATGTTGGAAAAAATCATTTCTGGCGTTTTCAGGCATATTTGATCAAAACAAACAGAAAAAATTGCAAAAATTGTTAGGTCGGCAAAATAAATTTCTGCCGCCATTTTCTATCATTTGCAGACAATTGGAAAAATAAACATCTGGTGCTGGTGATGTATATATATATGTGTGTATGTATGTTGGAAAAAATCATTTCTGGCGTTTTCAGGCATATTTGATCAAAACAAACAGAAAAAATTGCAAAAATTGTTAGGTCGGCAAAATAAATTTCTGCCGCCATTTTCTATCATTTGCAGACAATTGGAAAAATAAACATCTGGTGCTGGTGATGTATATATATATGTGTGTATGTATGTTGGAAAAAATCATTTCTGGCGTTTTCAGGCATATTTGATCAAAACAAACAGAAAAAATTGCAAAAATTGTTAGGTCGGCAAAATAAATTTCTGCCGCCATTTTCTATCATTTGCAGACAATTGGAAAAATAAACATCTGGTGCTGGTGATGTATATATATATGTGTGTATGTATGTTGGAAAAAATCATTTCTGGCGTTTTCAGGCATATTTGATCAAAACAAACAGAAAAAATTGCAAAAATTGTTAGGTCGGCAAAATAAATTTCTGCCGCCATTTTCTATCATTTGCAGACAATTGGAAAAATAAACATCTGGTGCTGGTGATGTATATATATATGTGTGTATGTATGTTGGAAAAAATCATTTCTGGCGTTTTCAGGCATATTTGATCAAAACAAACAGAAAAAATTGCAAAAATTGTTAGGTCGGCAAAATAAATTTCTGCCGCCATTTTCTATCATTTGCAGACAATTGGAAAAATAAACATCTGGTGCTGGTGATGTATATATATATGTGTGTATGTATGTTGGAAAAAATCATTTCTGGCGTTTTCAGGCATATTTGATCAAAACAAACAGAAAAAATTGCAAAAATTGTTAGGTCGGCAAAATAAATTTCTGCCGCCATTTTCTATCATTTGCAGACAATTGGAAAAATAAACATCTGGTGCTGGTGATGTATATATATATGTGTGTATGTATGTTGGAAAAAATCATTTCTGGCGTTTTCAGGCATATTTGATCAAAACAAACAGAAAAAATTGCAAAAATTGTTAGGTCGGCAAAATAAATTTCTGCCGCCATTTTCTATCATTTGCAGACAATTGGAAAAATAAACATCTGGTGCTGGTGATGTATATATATATGTGTGTATGTATGTTGGAAAAAATCATTTCTGGCGTTTTCAAGCATATTTGATCAAAACAAACAGAAAAAATTGCAAAAATTGTTAGGTCGGCAAAATAAATTTCTGCCGCCATTTTCTATCATTTGCAGACAATTGGAAAAATAAACATCTGGTGCTGGTGATGTATATATATATGTGTGTATGTATGTTGGAAAAAATCATTTCTGGCGTTTTCAGGCATATTTGATCAAAACAAACAGAAAAAATTGCAAAAATTGTTAGGTCGGCAAAATAAATTTCTGCCGCCATTTTCTATCATTTGCAGACAATTGGAAAAATAAACATCTGGTGCTGGTGATGTATATATATATGTGTGTATGTATGTTGGAAAAAATCATTTCTGGCGTTTTCAGGCATATTTGATCAAAACAAACAGAAAAAATTGCAAAAATTGTTAGGTCGGCAAAATAAATTTCTGCCGCCATTTTCTATCATTTGCAGACAATTGGAAAAATAAACATCTGGTGCTGGTGATGTATATATATATGTGTGTATGTATGTTGGAAAAAATCATTTCTGGCGTTTTCAAGCATATTTGATCAAAACAAACAGAAAAAATTGCAAAAATTGTTAGGTCGGCAAAATAAATTTCTGCCGCCATTTTCTATCATTTGCAGACAATTGGAAAAATAAACATCTGGTGCTGGTGATGTATATATATATGTGTGTATGTATGTTGGAAAAAATCATTTCTGGCGTTTTCAAGCATATTTGATCAAAACAAACAGAAAAAATTGCAAAAATTGTTAGGTCGGCAAAATAAATTTCTGCCGCCATTTTCTATCATTTGCAGACAATTGGAAAAATAAACATCTGGTGCTGGTGATGTATATATATATGTGTGTATGTATGTTGGAAAAAATCATTTCTGGCGTTTTCAGGCATATTTGATCAAAACAAACAGAAAAAATTGCAAAAATTGTTAGGTCGGCAAAATAAATTTCTGCCGCCATTTTCTATCATTTGCAGACAATTGGAAAAATAAACATCTGGTGCTGGTGATGTATATATATATGTGTGTATGTATGTTGGAAAAAATCATTTCTGGCGTTTTCAGGCATATTTGATCAAAACAAACAGAAAAAATTGCAAAAATTGTTAGGTCGGCAAAATAAATTTCTGCCGCCATTTTCTATCATTTGCAGACAATTGGAAAAATAAACATCTGGTGCTGGTGATGTATATATATATGTGTGTATGTATGTTGGAAAAAATCATTTCTGGCGTTTTCAAGCATATTTGATCAAAACAAACAGAAAAAATTGCAAAAATTGTTAGGTCGGCAAAATAAATTTCTGCCGCCATTTTCTATCATTTGCAGACAATTGGAAAAATAAACATCTGGTGCTGGTGATGTATATATATATGTGTGTATGTATGTTGGAAAAAATCATTTCTGGCGTTTTCAGGCATATTTGATCAAAACAAACAGAAAAAATTGCAAAAATTGTTAGGTCGGCAAAATAAATTTCTGCCGCCATTTTCTATCATTTGCAGACAATTGGAAAAATAAACATCTGGTGCTGGTGATGTATATATATATGTGTGTATGTATGTTGGAAAAAATCATTTCTGGCGTTTTCAAGCATATTTGATCAAAACAAACAGAAAAAATTGCAAAAATTGTTAGGTCGGCAAAATAAATTTCTGCCGCCATTTTCTATCATTTGCAGACAATTGGAAAAATAAACATCTGGTGCTGGTGATGTATATATATATGTGTGTATGTATGTTGGAAAAAATCATTTCTGGCGTTTTCAAGCATATTTGATCAAAACAAACAGAAAAAATTGCAAAAATTGTTAGGTCGGCAAAATAAATTTCTGCCGCCATTTTCTATCATTTGCAGACAATTGGAAAAATAAACATCTGGTGCTGGTGATGTATATATATATGTGTGTATGTATGTTGGAAAAAATCATTTCTGGCGTTTTCAAGCATATTTGATCAAAACAAACAGAAAAAATTGCAAAAATTGTTAGGTCGGCAAAATAAATTTCTGCCGCCATTTTCTATCATTTGCAGACAATTGGAAAAATAAACATCTGGTGCTGGTGATGTATATATATATGTGTGTATGTATGTTGGAAAAAATCATTTCTGGCGTTTTCAGGCATATTTGATCAAAACAAACAGAAAAAATTGCAAAAATTGTTAGGTCGGCAAAATAAATTTCTGCCGCCATTTTCTATCATTTGCAGACAATTGGAAAAATAAACATCTGGTGCTGGTGATGTATATATATATGTGTGTATGTATGTTGGAAAAAATCATTTCTGGCGTTTTCAGGCATATTTGATCAAAACAAACAGAAAAAATTGCAAAAATTGTTAGGTCGGCAAAATAAATTTCTGCCGCCATTTTCTATCATTTGCAGACAATTGGAAAAATAAACATCTGGTGCTGGTGATGTATATATATATGTGTGTATGTATGTTGGAAAAAATCATTTCTGGCGTTTTCAAGCATATTTGATCAAAACAAACAGAAAAAATTGCAAAAATTGTTAGGTCGGCAAAATAAATTTCTGCCGCCATTTTCTATCATTTGCAGACAATTGGAAAAATAAACATCTGGTGCTGGTGATGTATATATATATGTGTGTATGTATGTTGGAAAAAATCATTTCTGGCGTTTTCAAGCATATTTGATCAAAACAAACAGAAAAAATTGCAAAAATTGTTAGGTCGGCAAAATAAATTTCTGCCGCCATTTTCTATCATTTGCAGACAATTGGAAAAATAAACATCTGGTGCTGGTGATGTATATATATATGTGTGTATGTATGTTGGAAAAAATCATTTCTGGCGTTTTCAGGCATATTTGATCAAAACAAACAGAAAAAATTGCAAAAATTGTTAGGTCGGCAAAATAAATTTCTGCCGCCATTTTCTATCATTTGCAGACAATTGGAAAAATAAACATCTGGTGCTGGTGATGTATATATATATGTGTGTATGTATGTTTGAAAAAATCATTTCTGGCGTTTTCAGGCATATTTGATCAAAACAAACAGAAAAAATTGCAAAAATTGTTAGGTCGGCAAAATAAATTTCTGCCGCCATTTTCTATCATTTGCAGACAATTGGAAAAATAAACATCTGGTGCTGGTGATGTATATATATATGTGTGTATGTATGTTGGAAAAAATCATTTCTGGCGTTTTCAGGCATATTTGATCAAAACAAACAGAAAAAATTGCAAAAATTGTTAGGTCGGCAAAATAAATTTCTGCCGCCATTTTCTATCATTTGCAGACAATTGGAAAAATAAACATCTGGTGCTGGTGATGTATATATATATGTGTGTATGTATGTTGGAAAAAATCATTTCTGGCGTTTTCAGGCATATTTGATCAAAACAAACAGAAAAAATTGCAAAAATTGTTAGGTCGGCAAAATAAATTTCTGCCGCCATTTTCTATCATTTGCAGACAATTGGAAAAATAAACATCTGGTGCTGGTGATGTATATATATATGTGTGTATGTATGTTGGAAAAAATCATTTCTGGCGTTTTCAGGCATATTTGATCAAAACAAACAGAAAAAATTGCAAAAATTGTTAGGTCGGCAAAATAAATTTCTGCCGCCATTTTCTATCATTTGCAGACAATTGGAAAAATAAACATCTGGTGCTGGTGATGTATATATATATGTGTGTATGTATGTTGGAAAAAATCATTTCTGGCGTTTTCAGGCATATTTGATCAAAACAAACAGAAAAAATTGCAAAAATTGTTAGGTCGGCAAAATAAATTTCTGCCGCCATTTTCTATCATTTGCAGACAATTGGAAAAATAAACATCTGGTGCTGGTGATGTATATATATATGTGTGTATGTATGTTGGAAAAAATCATTTCTGGCGTTTTCAGGCATATTTGATCAAAACAAACAGAAAAAATTGCAAAAATTGTTAGGTCGGCAAAATAAATTTCTGCCGCCATTTTCTATCATTTGCAGACAATTGGAAAAATAAACATCTGGTGCTGGTGATGTATATATATATGTGTGTATGTATGTTGGAAAAAATCATTTCTGGCGTTTTCAGGCATATTTGATCAAAACAAACAGAAAAAATTGCAAAAATTGTTAGGTCGGCAAAATAAATTTCTGCCGCCATTTTCTATCATTTGCAGACAATTGGAAAAATAAACATCTGGTGCTGGTGATGTATATATATATGTGTGTATGTATGTTGGAAAAAATCATTTCTGGCGTTTTCAAGCATATTTGATCAAAACAAACAGAAAAAATTGCAAAAATTGTTAGGTCGGCAAAATAAATTTCTGCCGCCATTTTCTATCATTTGCAGACAATTGGAAAAATAAACATCTGGTGCTGGTGATGTATATATATATGTGTGTATGTATGTTGGAAAAAATCATTTCTGGCGTTTTCAGGCATATTTGATCAAAACAAACAGAAAAAATTGCAAAAATTGTTAGGTCGGCAAAATAAATTTCTGCCGCCATTTTCTATCATTTGCAGACAATTGGAAAAATAAACATCTGGTGCTGGTGATGTATATATATATGTGTGTATGTATGTTGGAAAAAATCATTTCTGGCGTTTTCAGGCATATTTGATCAAAACAAACAGAAAAAATTGCAAAAATTGTTAGGTCGGCAAAATAAATTTCTGCCGCCATTTTCTATCATTTGCAGACAATTGGAAAAATAAACATCTGGTGCTGGTGATGTATATATATATGTGTGTATGTATGTTGGAAAAAATCATTTCTGGCGTTTTCAAGCATATTTGATCAAAACAAACAGAAAAAATTGCAAAAATTGTTAGGTCGGCAAAATAAATTTCTGCCGCCATTTTCTATCATTTGCAGACAATTGGAAAAATAAACATCTGGTGCTGGTGATGTATATATATATGTGTGTATGTATGTTGGAAAAAATCATTTCTGGCGTTTTCAGGCATATTTGATCAAAACAAACAGAAAAAATTGCAAAAATTGTTAGGTCGGCAAAATAAATTTCTGCCGCCATTTTCTATCATTTGCAGACAATTGGAAAAATAAACATCTGGTGCTGGTGATGTATATATATATGTGTGTATGTATGTTGGAAAAAATCATTTCTGGCGTTTTCAGGCATATTTGATCAAAACAAACAGAAAAAATTGCAAAAATTGTTAGGTCGGCAAAATAAATTTCTGCCGCCATTTTCTATCATTTGCAGACAATTGGAAAAATAAACATCTGGTGCTGGTGATGTATATATATATGTGTGTATGTATGTTGGAAAAAATCATTTCTGGCGTTTTCAGGCATATTTGATCAAAACAAACAGAAAAAATTGCAAAAATTGTTAGGTCGGCAAAATAAATTTCTGCCGCCATTTTCTATCATTTGCAGACAATTGGAAAAATAAACATCTGGTGCTGGTGATGTATATATATATGTGTGTATGTATGTTGGAAAAAATCATTTCTGGCGTTTTCAAGCATATTTGATCAAAACAAACAGAAAAAATTGCAAAAATTGTTAGGTCGGCAAAATAAATTTCTGCCGCCATTTTCTATCATTTGCAGACAATTGGAAAAATAAACATCTGGTGCTGGTGATGTATATATATATGTGTGTATGTATGTTGGAAAAAATCATTTCTGGCGTTTTCAAGCATATTTGATCAAAACAAACAGAAAAAATTGCAAAAATTGTTAGGTCGGCAAAATAAATTTCTGCCGCCATTTTCTATCATTTGCAGACAATTGGAAAAATAAACATCTGGTGCTGGTGATGTATATATATATGTGTGTATGTATGTTGGAAAAAATCATTTCTGGCGTTTTCAGGCATATTTGATCAAAACAAACAGAAAAAATTGCAAAAATTGTTAGGTCGGCAAAATAAATTTCTGCCGCCATTTTCTATCATTTGCAGACAATTGGAAAAATAAACATCTGGTGCTGGTGATGTATATATATATGTGTGTATGTATGTTGGAAAAAATCATTTCTGGCGTTTTCAAGCATATTTGATCAAAACAAACAGAAAAAATTGCAAAAATTGTTAGGTCGGCAAAATAAATTTCTGCCGCCATTTTCTATCATTTGCAGACAATTGGAAAAATAAACATCTGGTGCTGGTGATGTATATATATATGTGTGTATGTATGTTGGAAAAAATCATTTCTGGCGTTTTCAGGCATATTTGATCAAAACAAACAGAAAAAATTGCAAAAATTGTTAGGTCGGCAAAATAAATTTCTGCCGCCATTTTCTATCATTTGCAGACAATTGGAAAAATAAACATCTGGTGCTGGTGATGTATATATATATGTGTGTATGTATGTTGGAAAAAATCATTTCTGGCGTTTTCAGGCATATTTGATCAAAACAAACAGAAAAAATTGCAAAAATTGTTAGGTCGGCAAAATAAATTTCTGCCGCCATTTTCTATCATTTGCAGACAATTGGAAAAATAAACATCTGGTGCTGGTGATGTATATATATATGTGTGTATGTATGTTGGAAAAAATCATTTCTGGCGTTTTCAAGCATATTTGATCAAAACAAACAGAAAAAATTGCAAAAATTGTTAGGTCGGCAAAATAAATTTCTGCCGCCATTTTCTATCATTTGCAGACAATTGGAAAAATAAACATCTGGTGCTGGTGATGTATATATATATGTGTGTATGTATGTTGGAAAAAATCATTTCTGGCGTTTTCAGGCATATTTGATCAAAACAAACAGAAAAAATTGCAAAAATTGTTAGGTCGGCAAAATAAATTTCTGCCGCCATTTTCTATCATTTGCAGACAATTGGAAAAATAAACATCTGGTGCTGGTGATGTATATATATATGTGTGTATGTATGTTGGAAAAAATCATTTCTGGCGTTTTCAGGCATATTTGATCAAAACAAACAGAAAAAATTGCAAAAATTGTTAGGTCGGCAAAATAAATTTCTGCCGCCATTTTCTATCATTTGCAGACAATTGGAAAAATAAACATCTGGTGCTGGTGATGTATATATATATGTGTGTATGTATGTTGGAAAAAATCATTTCTGGCGTTTTCAGGCATATTTGATCAAAACAAACAGAAAAAATTGCAAAAATTGTTAGGTCGGCAAAATAAATTTCTGCCGCCATTTTCTATCATTTGCAGACAATTGGAAAAATAAACATCTGGTGCTGGTGATGTATATATATATGTGTGTATGTATGTTGGAAAAAATCATTTCTGGCGTTTTCAGGCATATTTGATCAAAACAAACAGAAAAAATTGCAAAAATTGTTAGGTCGGCAAAATAAATTTCTGCCGCCATTTTCTATCATTTGCAGACAATTGGAAAAATAAACATCTGGTGCTGGTGATGTATATATATATGTGTGTATGTATGTTGGAAAAAATCATTTCTGGCGTTTTCAGGCATATTTGATCAAAACAAACAGAAAAAATTGCAAAAATTGTTAGGTCGGCAAAATAAATTTCTGCCGCCATTTTCTATCATTTGCAGACAATTGGAAAAATAAACATCTGGTGCTGGTGATGTATATATATATGTGTGTATGTATGTTGGAAAAAATCATTTCTGGCGTTTTCAGGCATATTTGATCAAAACAAACAGAAAAAATTGCAAAAATTGTTAGGTCGGCAAAATAAATTTCTGCCGCCATTTTCTATCATTTGCAGACAATTGGAAAAATAAACATCTGGTGCTGGTGATGTATATATATATGTGTGTATGTATGTTGGAAAAAATCATTTCTGGCGTTTTCAGGCATATTTGATCAAAACAAACAGAAAAAATTGCAAAAATTGTTAGGTCGGCAAAATAAATTTCTGCCGCCATTTTCTATCATTTGCAGACAATTGGAAAAATAAACATCTGGTGCTGGTGATGTATATATATATGTGTGTATGTATGTTGGAAAAAATCATTTCTGGCGTTTTCAGGCATATTTGATCAAAACAAACAGAAAAAATTGCAAAAATTGTTAGGTCGGCAAAATAAATTTCTGCCGCCATTTTCTATCATTTGCAGACAATTGGAAAAATAAACATCTGGTGCTGGTGATGTATATATATATGTGTGTATGTATGTTGGAAAAAATCATTTCTGGCGTTTTCAAGCATATTTGATCAAAACAAACAGAAAAAATTGCAAAAATTGTTAGGTCGGCAAAATAAATTTCTGCCGCCATTTTCTATCATTTGCAGACAATTGGAAAAATAAACATCTGGTGCTGGTGATGTATATATATATGTGTGTATGTATGTTGGAAAAAATCATTTCTGGCGTTTTCAGGCATATTTGATCAAAACAAACAGAAAAAATTGCAAAAATTGTTAGGTCGGCAAAATAAATTTCTGCCGCCATTTTCTATCATTTGCAGACAATTGGAAAAATAAACATCTGGTGCTGGTGATGTATATATATATGTGTGTATGTATGTTGGAAAAAATCATTTCTGGCGTTTTCAGGCATATTTGATCAAAACAAACAGAAAAAATTGCAAAAATTGTTAGGTCGGCAAAATAAATTTCTGCCGCCATTTTCTATCATTTGCAGACAATTGGAAAAATAAACATCTGGTGCTGGTGATGTATATATATATGTGTGTATGTATGTTGGAAAAAATCATTTCTGGCGTTTTCAGGCATATTTGATCAAAACAAACAGAAAAAATTGCAAAAATTGTTAGGTCGGCAAAATAAATTTCTGCCGCCATTTTCTATCATTTGCAGACAATTGGAAAAATAAACATCTGGTGCTGGTGATGTATATATATATGTGTGTATGTATGTTGGAAAAAATCATTTCTGGCGTTTTCAGGCATATTTGATCAAAACAAACAGAAAAAATTGCAAAAATTGTTAGGTCGGCAAAATAAATTTCTGCCGCCATTTTCTATCATTTGCAGACAATTGGAAAAATAAACATCTGGTGCTGGTGATGTATATATATATGTGTGTATGTATGTTGGAAAAAATCATTTCTGGCGTTTTCAGGCATATTTGATCAAAACAAACAGAAAAAATTGCAAAAATTGTTAGGTCGGCAAAATAAATTTCTGCCGCCATTTTCTATCATTTGCAGACAATTGGAAAAATAAACATCTGGTGCTGGTGATGTATATATATATGTGTGTATGTATGTTGGAAAAAATCATTTCTGGCGTTTTCAAGCATATTTGATCAAAACAAACAGAAAAAATTGCAAAAATTGTTAGGTCGGCAAAATAAATTTCTGCCGCCATTTTCTATCATTTGCAGACAATTGGAAAAATAAACATCTGGTGCTGGTGATGTATATATATATGTGTGTATGTATGTTGGAAAAAATCATTTCTGGCGTTTTCAAGCATATTTGATCAAAACAAACAGAAAAAATTGCAAAAATTGTTAGGTCGGCAAAATAAATTTCTGCCGCCATTTTCTATCATTTGCAGACAATTGGAAAAATAAACATCTGGTGCTGGTGATGTATATATATATGTGTGTATGTATGTTGGAAAAAATCATTTCTGGCGTTTTCAAGCATATTTGATCAAAACAAACAGAAAAAATTGCAAAAATTGTTAGGTCGGCAAAATAAATTTCTGCCGCCATTTTCTATCATTTGCAGACAATTGGAAAAATAAACATCTGGTGCTGGTGATGTATATATATATGTGTGTATGTATGTTGGAAAAAATCATTTCTGGCGTTTTCAAGCATATTTGATCAAAACAAACAGAAAAAATTGCAAAAATTGTTAGGTCGGCAAAATAAATTTCTGCCGCCATTTTCTATCATTTGCAGACAATTGGAAAAATAAACATCTGGTGCTGGTGATGTATATATATATGTGTGTATGTATGTTGGAAAAAATCATTTCTGGCGTTTTCAGGCATATTTGATCAAAACAAACAGAAAAAATTGCAAAAATTGTTAGGTCGGCAAAATAAATTTCTGCCGCCATTTTCTATCATTTGCAGACAATTGGAAAAATAAACATCTGGTGCTGGTGATGTATATATATATGTGTGTATGTATGTTGGAAAAAATCATTTCTGGCGTTTTCAGGCATATTTGATCAAAACAAACAGAAAAAATTGCAAAAATTGTTAGGTCGGCAAAATAAATTTCTGCCGCCATTTTCTATCATTTGCAGACAATTGGAAAAATAAACATCTGGTGCTGGTGATGTATATATATATGTGTGTATGTATGTTGGAAAAAATCATTTCTGGCGTTTTCAAGCATATTTGATCAAAACAAACAGAAAAAATTGCAAAAATTGTTAGGTCGGCAAAATAAATTTCTGCCGCCATTTTCTATCATTTGCAGACAATTGGAAAAATAAACATCTGGTGCTGGTGATGTATATATATATGTGTGTATGTATGTTGGAAAAAATCATTTCTGGCGTTTTCAAGCATATTTGATCAAAACAAACAGAAAAAATTGCAAAAATTGTTAGGTCGGCAAAATAAATTTCTGCCGCCATTTTCTATCATTTGCAGACAATTGGAAAAATAAACATCTGGTGCTGGTGATGTATATATATATGTGTGTATGTATGTTTGAAAAAATCATTTCTGGCGTTTTCAGGCATATTTGATCAAAACAAACAGAAAAAATTGCAAAAATTGTTAGGTCGGCAAAATAAATTTCTGCCGCCATTTTCTATCATTTGCAGACAATTGGAAAAATAAACATCTGGTGCTGGTGATGTATATATATATGTGTGTATGTATGTTGGAAAAAATCATTTCTGGCGTTTTCAGGCATATTTGATCAAAACAAACAGAAAAAATTGCAAAAATTGTTAGGTCGGCAAAATAAATTTCTGCCGCCATTTTCTATCATTTGCAGACAATTGGAAAAATAAACATCTGGTGCTGGTGATGTATATATATATGTGTGTATGTATGTTGGAAAAAATCATTTCTGGCGTTTTCAAGCATATTTGATCAAAACAAACAGAAAAAATTGCAAAAATTGTTAGGTCGGCAAAATAAATTTCTGCCGCCATTTTCTATCATTTGCAGACAATTGGAAAAATAAACATCTGGTGCTGGTGATGTATATATATATGTGTGTATGTATGTTGGAAAAAATCATTTCTGGCGTTTTCAAGCATATTTGATCAAAACAAACAGAAAAAATTGCAAAAATTGTTAGGTCGGCAAAATAAATTTCTGCCGCCATTTTCTATCATTTGCAGACAATTGGAAAAATAAACATCTGGTGCTGGTGATGTATATATATATGTGTGTATGTATGTTGGAAAAAATCATTTCTGGCGTTTTCAAGCATATTTGATCAAAACAAACAGAAAAAATTGCAAAAATTGTTAGGTCGGCAAAATAAATTTCTGCCGCCATTTTCTATCATTTGCAGACAATTGGAAAAATAAACATCTGGTGCTGGTGATGTATATATATATGTGTGTATGTATGTTGGAAAAAATCATTTCTGGCGTTTTCAGGCATATTTGATCAAAACAAACAGAAAAAATTGCAAAAATTGTTAGGTCGGCAAAATAAATTTCTGCCGCCATTTTCTATCATTTGCAGACAATTGGAAAAATAAACATCTGGTGCTGGTGATGTATATATATATGTGTGTATGTATGTTGGAAAAAATCATTTCTGGCGTTTTCAGGCATATTTGATCAAAACAAACAGAAAAAATTGCAAAAATTGTTAGGTCGGCAAAATAAATTTCTGCCGCCATTTTCTATCATTTGCAGACAATTGGAAAAATAAACATCTGGTGCTGGTGATGTATATATATATGTGTGTATGTATGTTGGAAAAAATCATTTCTGGCGTTTTCAGGCATATTTGATCAAAACAAACAGAAAAAATTGCAAAAATTGTTAGGTCGGCAAAATAAATTTCTGCCGCCATTTTCTATCATTTGCAGACAATTGGAAAAATAAACATCTGGTGCTGGTGATGTATATATATATGTGTGTATGTATGTTGGAAAAAATCATTTCTGGCGTTTTCAGGCATATTTGATCAAAACAAACAGAAAAAATTGCAAAAATTGTTAGGTCGGCAAAATAAATTTCTGCCGCCATTTTCTATCATTTGCAGACAATTGGAAAAATAAACATCTGGTGCTGGTGATGTATATATATATGTGTGTATGTATGTTGGAAAAAATCATTTCTGGCGTTTTCAGGCATATTTGATCAAAACAAACAGAAAAAATTGCAAAAATTGTTAGGTCGGCAAAATAAATTTCTGCCGCCATTTTCTATCATTTGCAGACAATTGGAAAAATAAACATCTGGTGCTGGTGATGTATATATATATGTGTGTATGTATGTTGGAAAAAATCATTTCTGGCGTTTTCAGGCATATTTGATCAAAACAAACAGAAAAAATTGCAAAAATTGTTAGGTCGGCAAAATAAATTTCTGCCGCCATTTTCTATCATTTGCAGACAATTGGAAAAATAAACATCTGGTGCTGGTGATGTATATATATATGTGTGTATGTATGTTGGAAAAAATCATTTCTGGCGTTTTCAGGCATATTTGATCAAAACAAACAGAAAAAATTGCAAAAATTGTTAGGTCGGCAAAATAAATTTCTGCCGCCATTTTCTATCATTTGCAGACAATTGGAAAAATAAACATCTGGTGCTGGTGATGTATATATATATGTGTGTATGTATGTTGGAAAAAATCATTTCTGGCGTTTTCAGGCATATTTGATCAAAACAAACAGAAAAAATTGCAAAAATTGTTAGGTCGGCAAAATAAATTTCTGCCGCCATTTTCTATCATTTGCAGACAATTGGAAAAATAAACATCTGGTGCTGGTGATGTATATATATATGTGTGTATGTATGTTGGAAAAAATCATTTCTGGCGTTTTCAGGCATATTTGATCAAAACAAACAGAAAAAATTGCAAAAATTGTTAGGTCGGCAAAATAAATTTCTGCCGCCATTTTCTATCATTTGCAGACAATTGGAAAAATAAACATCTGGTGCTGGTGATGTATATATATATGTGTGTATGTATGTTGGAAAAAATCATTTCTGGCGTTTTCAGGCATATTTGATCAAAACAAACAGAAAAAATTGCAAAAATTGTTAGGTCGGCAAAATAAATTTCTGCCGCCATTTTCTATCATTTGCAGACAATTGGAAAAATAAACATCTGGTGCTGGTGATGTATATATATATGTGTGTATGTATGTTGGAAAAAATCATTTCTGGCGTTTTCAGGCATATTTGATCAAAACAAACAGAAAAAATTGCAAAAATTGTTAGGTCGGCAAAATAAATTTCTGCCGCCATTTTCTATCATTTGCAGACAATTGGAAAAATAAACATCTGGTGCTGGTGATGTATATATATATGTGTGTATGTATGTTGGAAAAAATCATTTCTGGCGTTTTCAGGCATATTTGATCAAAACAAACAGAAAAAATTGCAAAAATTGTTAGGTCGGCAAAATAAATTTCTGCCGCCATTTTCTATCATTTGCAGACAATTGGAAAAATAAACATCTGGTGCTGGTGATGTATATATATATGTGTGTATGTATGTTGGAAAAAATCATTTCTGGCGTTTTCAGGCATATTTGATCAAAACAAACAGAAAAAATTGCAAAAATTGTTAGGTCGGCAAAATAAATTTCTGCCGCCATTTTCTATCATTTGCAGACAATTGGAAAAATAAACATCTGGTGCTGGTGATGTATATATATATGTGTGTATGTATGTTGGAAAAAATCATTTCTGGCGTTTTCAGGCATATTTGATCAAAACAAACAGAAAAAATTGCAAAAATTGTTAGGTCGGCAAAATAAATTTCTGCCGCCATTTTCTATCATTTGCAGACAATTGGAAAAATAAACATCTGGTGCTGGTGATGTATATATATATGTGTGTATGTATGTTGGAAAAAATCATTTCTGGCGTTTTCAGGCATATTTGATCAAAACAAACAGAAAAAATTGCAAAAATTGTTAGGTCGGCAAAATAAATTTCTGCCGCCATTTTCTATCATTTGCAGACAATTGGAAAAATAAACATCTGGTGCTGGTGATGTATATATATATGTGTGTATGTATGTTGGAAAAAATCATTTCTGGCGTTTTCAGGCATATTTGATCAAAACAAACAGAAAAAATTGCAAAAATTGTTAGGTCGGCAAAATAAATTTCTGCCGCCATTTTCTATCATTTGCAGACAATTGGAAAAATAAACATCTGGTGCTGGTGATGTATATATATATGTGTGTATGTATGTTGGAAAAAATCATTTCTGGCGTTTTCAGGCATATTTGATCAAAACAAACAGAAAAAATTGCAAAAATTGTTAGGTCGGCAAAATAAATTTCTGCCGCCATTTTCTATCATTTGCAGACAATTGGAAAAATAAACATCTGGTGCTGGTGATGTATATATATATGTGTGTATGTATGTTGGAAAAAATCATTTCTGGCGTTTTCAGGCATATTTGATCAAAACAAACAGAAAAAATTGCAAAAATTGTTAGGTCGGCAAAATAAATTTCTGCCGCCATTTTCTATCATTTGCAGACAATTGGAAAAATAAACATCTGGTGCTGGTGATGTATATATATATGTGTGTATGTATGTTGGAAAAAATCATTTCTGGCGTTTTCAGGCATATTTGATCAAAACAAACAGAAAAAATTGCAAAAATTGTTAGGTCGGCAAAATAAATTTCTGCCGCCATTTTCTATCATTTGCAGACAATTGGAAAAATAAACATCTGGTGCTGGTGATGTATATATATATGTGTGTATGTATGTTGGAAAAAATCATTTCTGGCGTTTTCAGGCATATTTGATCAAAACAAACAGAAAAAATTGCAAAAATTGTTAGGTCGGCAAAATAAATTTCTGCCGCCATTTTCTATCATTTGCAGACAATTGGAAAAATAAACATCTGGTGCTGGTGATGTATATATATATGTGTGTATGTATGTTGGAAAAAATCATTTCTGGCGTTTTCAGGCATATTTGATCAAAACAAACAGAAAAAATTGCAAAAATTGTTAGGTCGGCAAAATAAATTTCTGCCGCCATTTTCTATCATTTGCAGACAATTGGAAAAATAAACATCTGGTGCTGGTGATGTATATATATATGTGTGTATGTATGTTGGAAAAAATCATTTCTGGCGTTTTCAGGCATATTTGATCAAAACAAACAGAAAAAATTGCAAAAATTGTTAGGTCGGCAAAATAAATTTCTGCCGCCATTTTCTATCATTTGCAGACAATTGGAAAAATAAACATCTGGTGCTGGTGATGTATATATATATGTGTGTATGTATGTTGGAAAAAATCATTTCTGGCGTTTTCAAGCATATTTGATCAAAACAAACAGAAAAAATTGCAAAAATTGTTAGGTCGGCAAAATAAATTTCTGCCGCCATTTTCTATCATTTGCAGACAATTGGAAAAATAAACATCTGGTGCTGGTGATGTATATATATATGTGTGTATGTATGTTGGAAAAAATCATTTCTGGCGTTTTCAGGCATATTTGATCAAAACAAACAGAAAAAATTGCAAAAATTGTTAGGTCGGCAAAATAAATTTCTGCCGCCATTTTCTATCATTTGCAGACAATTGGAAAAATAAACATCTGGTGCTGGTGATGTATATATATATGTGTGTATGTATGTTGGAAAAAATCATTTCTGGCGTTTTCAGGCATATTTGATCAAAACAAACAGAAAAAATTGCAAAAATTGTTAGGTCGGCAAAATAAATTTCTGCCGCCATTTTCTATCATTTGCAGACAATTGGAAAAATAAACATCTGGTGCTGGTGATGTATATATATATGTGTGTATGTATGTTGGAAAAAATCATTTCTGGCGTTTTCAGGCATATTTGATCAAAACAAACAGAAAAAATTGCAAAAATTGTTAGGTCGGCAAAATAAATTTCTGCCGCCATTTTCTATCATTTGCAGACAATTGGAAAAATAAACATCTGGTGCTGGTGATGTATATATATATGTGTGTATGTATGTTGGAAAAAATCATTTCTGGCGTTTTCAGGCATATTTGATCAAAACAAACAGAAAAAATTGCAAAAATTGTTAGGTCGGCAAAATAAATTTCTGCCGCCATTTTCTATCATTTGCAGACAATTGGAAAAATAAACATCTGGTGCTGGTGATGTATATATATATGTGTGTATGTATGTTGGAAAAAATCATTTCTGGCGTTTTCAGGCATATTTGATCAAAACAAACAGAAAAAATTGCAAAAATTGTTAGGTCGGCAAAATAAATTTCTGCCGCCATTTTCTATCATTTGCAGACAATTGGAAAAATAAACATCTGGTGCTGGTGATGTATATATATATGTGTGTATGTATGTTGGAAAAAATCATTTCTGGCGTTTTCAGGCATATTTGATCAAAACAAACAGAAAAAATTGCAAAAATTGTTAGGTCGGCAAAATAAATTTCTGCCGCCATTTTCTATCATTTGCAGACAATTGGAAAAATAAACATCTGGTGCTGGTGATGTATATATATATGTGTGTATGTATGTTGGAAAAAATCATTTCTGGCGTTTTCAGGCATATTTGATCAAAACAAACAGAAAAAATTGCAAAAATTGTTAGGTCGGCAAAATAAATTTCTGCCGCCATTTTCTATCATTTGCAGACAATTGGAAAAATAAACATCTGGTGCTGGTGATGTATATATATATGTGTGTATGTATGTTGGAAAAAATCATTTCTGGCGTTTTCAGGCATATTTGATCAAAACAAACAGAAAAAATTGCAAAAATTGTTAGGTCGGCAAAATAAATTTCTGCCGCCATTTTCTATCATTTGCAGACAATTGGAAAAATAAACATCTGGTGCTGGTGATGTATATATATATGTGTGTATGTATGTTGGAAAAAATCATTTCTGGCGTTTTCAGGCATATTTGATCAAAACAAACAGAAAAAATTGCAAAAATTGTTAGGTCGGCAAAATAAATTTCTGCCGCCATTTTCTATCATTTGCAGACAATTGGAAAAATAAACATCTGGTGCTGGTGATGTATATATATATGTGTGTATGTATGTTGGAAAAAATCATTTCTGGCGTTTTCAGGCATATTTGATCAAAACAAACAGAAAAAATTGCAAAAATTGTTAGGTCGGCAAAATAAATTTCTGCCGCCATTTTCTATCATTTGCAGACAATTGGAAAAATAAACATCTGGTGCTGGTGATGTATATATATATGTGTGTATGTATGTTGGAAAAAATCATTTCTGGCGTTTTCAGGCATATTTGATCAAAACAAACAGAAAAAATTGCAAAAATTGTTAGGTCGGCAAAATAAATTTCTGCCGCCATTTTCTATCATTTGCAGACAATTGGAAAAATAAACATCTGGTGCTGGTGATGTATATATATATGTGTGTATGTATGTTGGAAAAAATCATTTCTGGCGTTTTCAGGCATATTTGATCAAAACAAACAGAAAAAATTGCAAAAATTGTTAGGTCGGCAAAATAAATTTCTGCCGCCATTTTCTATCATTTGCAGACAATTGGAAAAATAAACATCTGGTGCTGGTGATGTATATATATATGTGTGTATGTATGTTGGAAAAAATCATTTCTGGCGTTTTCAGGCATATTTGATCAAAACAAACAGAAAAAATTGCAAAAATTGTTAGGTCGGCAAAATAAATTTCTGCCGCCATTTTCTATCATTTGCAGACAATTGGAAAAATAAACATCTGGTGCTGGTGATGTATATATATATGTGTGTATGTATGTTGGAAAAAATCATTTCTGGCGTTTTCAGGCATATTTGATCAAAACAAACAGAAAAAATTGCAAAAATTGTTAGGTCGGCAAAATAAATTTCTGCCGCCATTTTCTATCATTTGCAGACAATTGGAAAAATAAACATCTGGTGCTGGTGATGTATATATATATGTGTGTATGTATGTTGGAAAAAATCATTTCTGGCGTTTTCAGGCATATTTGATCAAAACAAACAGAAAAAATTGCAAAAATTGTTAGGTCGGCAAAATAAATTTCTGCCGCCATTTTCTATCATTTGCAGACAATTGGAAAAATAAACATCTGGTGCTGGTGATGTATATATATATGTGTGTATGTATGTTGGAAAAAATCATTTCTGGCGTTTTCAGGCATATTTGATCAAAACAAACAGAAAAAATTGCAAAAATTGTTAGGTCGGCAAAATAAATTTCTGCCGCCATTTTCTATCATTTGCAGACAATTGGAAAAATAAACATCTGGTGCTGGTGATGTATATATATATGTGTGTATGTATGTTGGAAAAAATCATTTCTGGCGTTTTCAGGCATATTTGATCAAAACAAACAGAAAAAATTGCAAAAATTGTTAGGTCGGCAAAATAAATTTCTGCCGCCATTTTCTATCATTTGCAGACAATTGGAAAAATAAACATCTGGTGCTGGTGATGTATATATATATGTGTGTATGTATGTTGGAAAAAATCATTTCTGGCGTTTTCAGGCATATTTGATCAAAACAAACAGAAAAAATTGCAAAAATTGTTAGGTCGGCAAAATAAATTTCTGCCGCCATTTTCTATCATTTGCAGACAATTGGAAAAATAAACATCTGGTGCTGGTGATGTATATATATATGTGTGTATGTATGTTGGAAAAAATCATTTCTGGCGTTTTCAGGCATATTTGATCAAAACAAACAGAAAAAATTGCAAAAATTGTTAGGTCGGCAAAATAAATTTCTGCCGCCATTTTCTATCATTTGCAGACAATTGGAAAAATAAACATCTGGTGCTGGTGATGTATATATATATGTGTGTATGTATGTTGGAAAAAATCATTTCTGGCGTTTTCAGGCATATTTGATCAAAACAAACAGAAAAAATTGCAAAAATTGTTAGGTCGGCAAAATAAATTTCTGCCGCCATTTTCTATCATTTGCAGACAATTGGAAAAATAAACATCTGGTGCTGGTGATGTATATATATATGTGTGTATGTATGTTGGAAAAAATCATTTCTGGCGTTTTCAGGCATATTTGATCAAAACAAACAGAAAAAATTGCAAAAATTGTTAGGTCGGCAAAATAAATTTCTGCCGCCATTTTCTATCATTTGCAGACAATTGGAAAAATAAACATCTGGTGCTGGTGATGTATATATATATGTGTGTATGTATGTTGGAAAAAATCATTTCTGGCGTTTTCAGGCATATTTGATCAAAACAAACAGAAAAAATTGCAAAAATTGTTAGGTCGGCAAAATAAATTTCTGCCGCCATTTTCTATCATTTGCAGACAATTGGAAAAATAAACATCTGGTGCTGGTGATGTATATATATATGTGTGTATGTATGTTGGAAAAAATCATTTCTGGCGTTTTCAGGCATATTTGATCAAAACAAACAGAAAAAATTGCAAAAATTGTTAGGTCGGCAAAATAAATTTCTGCCGCCATTTTCTATCATTTGCAGACAATTGGAAAAATAAACATCTGGTGCTGGTGATGTATATATATATGTGTGTATGTATGTTGGAAAAAATCATTTCTGGCGTTTTCAGGCATATTTGATCAAAACAAACAGAAAAAATTGCAAAAATTGTTAGGTCGGCAAAATAAATTTCTGCCGCCATTTTCTATCATTTGCAGACAATTGGAAAAATAAACATCTGGTGCTGGTGATGTATATATATATGTGTGTATGTATGTTGGAAAAAATCATTTCTGGCGTTTTCAGGCATATTTGATCAAAACAAACAGAAAAAATTGCAAAAATTGTTAGGTCGGCAAAATAAATTTCTGCCGCCATTTTCTATCATTTGCAGACAATTGGAAAAATAAACATCTGGTGCTGGTGATGTATATATATATGTGTGTATGTATGTTGGAAAAAATCATTTCTGGCGTTTTCAGGCATATTTGATCAAAACAAACAGAAAAAATTGCAAAAATTGTTAGGTCGGCAAAATAAATTTCTGCCGCCATTTTCTATCATTTGCAGACAATTGGAAAAATAAACATCTGGTGCTGGTGATGTATATATATATGTGTGTATGTATGTTGGAAAAAATCATTTCTGGCGTTTTCAGGCATATTTGATCAAAACAAACAGAAAAAATTGCAAAAATTGTTAGGTCGGCAAAATAAATTTCTGCCGCCATTTTCTATCATTTGCAGACAATTGGAAAAATAAACATCTGGTGCTGGTGATGTATATATATATGTGTGTATGTATGTTGGAAAAAATCATTTCTGGCGTTTTCAGGCATATTTGATCAAAACAAACAGAAAAAATTGCAAAAATTGTTAGGTCGGCAAAATAAATTTCTGCCGCCATTTTCTATCATTTGCAGACAATTGGAAAAATAAACATCTGGTGCTGGTGATGTATATATATATGTGTGTATGTATGTTGGAAAAAATCATTTCTGGCGTTTTCAGGCATATTTGATCAAAACAAACAGAAAAAATTGCAAAAATTGTTAGGTCGGCAAAATAAATTTCTGCCGCCATTTTCTATCATTTGCAGACAATTGGAAAAATAAACATCTGGTGCTGGTGATGTATATATATATGTGTGTATGTATGTTGGAAAAAATCATTTCTGGCGTTTTCAGGCATATTTGATCAAAACAAACAGAAAAAATTGCAAAAATTGTTAGGTCGGCAAAATAAATTTCTGCCGCCATTTTCTATCATTTGCAGACAATTGGAAAAATAAACATCTGGTGCTGGTGATGTATATATATATGTGTGTATGTATGTTGGAAAAAATCATTTCTGGCGTTTTCAGGCATATTTGATCAAAACAAACAGAAAAAATTGCAAAAATTGTTAGGTCGGCAAAATAAATTTCTGCCGCCATTTTCTATCATTTGCAGACAATTGGAAAAATAAACATCTGGTGCTGGTGATGTATATATATATGTGTGTATGTATGTTGGAAAAAATCATTTCTGGCGTTTTCAGGCATATTTGATCAAAACAAACAGAAAAAATTGCAAAAATTGTTAGGTCGGCAAAATAAATTTCTGCCGCCATTTTCTATCATTTGCAGACAATTGGAAAAATAAACATCTGGTGCTGGTGATGTATATATATATGTGTGTATGTATGTTGGAAAAAATCATTTCTGGCGTTTTCAGGCATATTTGATCAAAACAAACAGAAAAAATTGCAAAAATTGTTAGGTCGGCAAAATAAATTTCTGCCGCCATTTTCTATCATTTGCAGACAATTGGAAAAATAAACATCTGGTGCTGGTGATGTATATATATATGTGTGTATGTATGTTGGAAAAAATCATTTCTGGCGTTTTCAGGCATATTTGATCAAAACAAACAGAAAAAATTGCAAAAATTGTTAGGTCGGCAAAATAAATTTCTGCCGCCATTTTCTATCATTTGCAGACAATTGGAAAAATAAACATCTGGTGCTGGTGATGTATATATATATGTGTGTATGTATGTTGGAAAAAATCATTTCTGGCGTTTTCAGGCATATTTGATCAAAACAAACAGAAAAAATTGCAAAAATTGTTAGGTCGGCAAAATAAATTTCTGCCGCCATTTTCTATCATTTGCAGACAATTGGAAAAATAAACATCTGGTGCTGGTGATGTATATATATATGTGTGTATGTATGTTGGAAAAAATCATTTCTGGCGTTTTCAGGCATATTTGATCAAAACAAACAGAAAAAATTGCAAAAATTGTTAGGTCGGCAAAATAAATTTCTGCCGCCATTTTCTATCATTTGCAGACAATTGGAAAAATAAACATCTGGTGCTGGTGATGTATATATATATGTGTGTATGTATGTTGGAAAAAATCATTTCTGGCGTTTTCAGGCATATTTGATCAAAACAAACAGAAAAAATTGCAAAAATTGTTAGGTCGGCAAAATAAATTTCTGCCGCCATTTTCTATCATTTGCAGACAATTGGAAAAATAAACATCTGGTGCTGGTGATGTATATATATATGTGTGTATGTATGTTGGAAAAAATCATTTCTGGCGTTTTCAGGCATATTTGATCAAAACAAACAGAAAAAATTGCAAAAATTGTTAGGTCGGCAAAATAAATTTCTGCCGCCATTTTCTATCATTTGCAGACAATTGGAAAAATAAACATCTGGTGCTGGTGATGTATATATATATGTGTGTATGTATGTTGGAAAAAATCATTTCTGGCGTTTTCAGGCATATTTGATCAAAACAAACAGAAAAAATTGCAAAAATTGTTAGGTCGGCAAAATAAATTTCTGCCGCCATTTTCTATCATTTGCAGACAATTGGAAAAATAAACATCTGGTGCTGGTGATGTATATATATATGTGTGTATGTATGTTGGAAAAAATCATTTCTGGCGTTTTCAGGCATATTTGATCAAAACAAACAGAAAAAATTGCAAAAATTGTTAGGTCGGCAAAATAAATTTCTGCCGCCATTTTCTATCATTTGCAGACAATTGGAAAAATAAACATCTGGTGCTGGTGATGTATATATATATGTGTGTATGTATGTTGGAAAAAATCATTTCTGGCGTTTTCAGGCATATTTGATCAAAACAAACAGAAAAAATTGCAAAAATTGTTAGGTCGGCAAAATAAATTTCTGCCGCCATTTTCTATCATTTGCAGACAATTGGAAAAATAAACATCTGGTGCTGGTGATGTATATATATATGTGTGTATGTATGTTGGAAAAAATCATTTCTGGCGTTTTCAGGCATATTTGATCAAAACAAACAGAAAAAATTGCAAAAATTGTTAGGTCGGCAAAATAAATTTCTGCCGCCATTTTCTATCATTTGCAGACAATTGGAAAAATAAACATCTGGTGCTGGTGATGTATATATATATGTGTGTATGTATGTTGGAAAAAATCATTTCTGGCGTTTTCAGGCATATTTGATCAAAACAAACAGAAAAAATTGCAAAAATTGTTAGGTCGGCAAAATAAATTTCTGCCGCCATTTTCTATCATTTGCAGACAATTGGAAAAATAAACATCTGGTGCTGGTGATGTATATATATATGTGTGTATGTATGTTGGAAAAAATCATTTCTGGCGTTTTCAGGCATATTTGATCAAAACAAACAGAAAAAATTGCAAAAATTGTTAGGTCGGCAAAATAAATTTCTGCCGCCATTTTCTATCATTTGCAGACAATTGGAAAAATAAACATCTGGTGCTGGTGATGTATATATATATGTGTGTATGTATGTTGGAAAAAATCATTTCTGGCGTTTTCAGGCATATTTGATCAAAACAAACAGAAAAAATTGCAAAAATTGTTAGGTCGGCAAAATAAATTTCTGCCGCCATTTTCTATCATTTGCAGACAATTGGAAAAATAAACATCTGGTGCTGGTGATGTATATATATATGTGTGTATGTATGTTGGAAAAAATCATTTCTGGCGTTTTCAGGCATATTTGATCAAAACAAACAGAAAAAATTGCAAAAATTGTTAGGTCGGCAAAATAAATTTCTGCCGCCATTTTCTATCATTTGCAGACAATTGGAAAAATAAACATCTGGTGCTGGTGATGTATATATATATGTGTGTATGTATGTTGGAAAAAATCATTTCTGGCGTTTTCAGGCATATTTGATCAAAACAAACAGAAAAAATTGCAAAAATTGTTAGGTCGGCAAAATAAATTTCTGCCGCCATTTTCTATCATTTGCAGACAATTGGAAAAATAAACATCTGGTGCTGGTGATGTATATATATATGTGTGTATGTATGTTGGAAAAAATCATTTCTGGCGTTTTCAGGCATATTTGATCAAAACAAACAGAAAAAATTGCAAAAATTGTTAGGTCGGCAAAATAAATTTCTGCCGCCATTTTCTATCATTTGCAGACAATTGGAAAAATAAACATCTGGTGCTGGTGATGTATATATATATGTGTGTATGTATGTTGGAAAAAATCATTTCTGGCGTTTTCAGGCATATTTGATCAAAACAAACAGAAAAAATTGCAAAAATTGTTAGGTCGGCAAAATAAATTTCTGCCGCCATTTTCTATCATTTGCAGACAATTGGAAAAATAAACATCTGGTGCTGGTGATGTATATATATATGTGTGTATGTATGTTGGAAAAAATCATTTCTGGCGTTTTCAGGCATATTTGATCAAAACAAACAGAAAAAATTGCAAAAATTGTTAGGTCGGCAAAATAAATTTCTGCCGCCATTTTCTATCATTTGCAGACAATTGGAAAAATAAACATCTGGTGCTGGTGATGTATATATATATGTGTGTATGTATGTTGGAAAAAATCATTTCTGGCGTTTTCAGGCATATTTGATCAAAACAAACAGAAAAAATTGCAAAAATTGTTAGGTCGGCAAAATAAATTTCTGCCGCCATTTTCTATCATTTGCAGACAATTGGAAAAATAAACATCTGGTGCTGGTGATGTATATATATATGTGTGTATGTATGTTGGAAAAAATCATTTCTGGCGTTTTCAGGCATATTTGATCAAAACAAACAGAAACAAATTGCAAAAATTGTTAGGTCGGCAAAATAAATTTCTGCCGCCATTTTCTATCATTTGCAGACAATTGGAAAAATAAACATTCTGGTGCTGGTGATGTATATATATATGTGTGTATGTATGTTGGAAAAAATCATTTCTGGCGTTTTCAGGCATATTTGATCAAAACAAACAGAAACAAATTGCAAAAATTGTTAGGTCGGCAAAATAAATTTCTGCCGCCATTTTCTATCATTTGCAGACAATTGGAAAAATAAACATCTGGTGCTGGTGATGTATATATATATATGTGTGTATGTATGTTGGAAAAAATCATTTCTGGCGTTTTCAGGCATATTTGATGCAATAACAAACAGAAAAAATTGCAAAAATTGTTAGGTCTGGCAAAATAAATTTCTGCCGCCATTTTCTATCATTTGCAGACAATTGGAAAAATAAACATCTGGTCGCTGGTGATGTAGTATATATATGTGTGTATGTATGTTGGAAAAAATCATTTGCTGGCGTTTTCAGGCATATTTGATCAAAACAAACAGAAAAAATTGCAAAAATTGTTAGGTGCGGCAAAATAGAATTTCTGCCGCCATTTTCTATCATTTGCAGACAATTGGAAAAATAAACATCTGGTGCTGGTGATGTATATATATATGTGTGTATGTATGTTGGAAGAAAATCATTTCTGGCGTTTTCAGGCATATTTGATCAACAACAAACAGAAAAAATTGCAAAAATTGTTAGGTCGGCAAAATAAATTTCTGCCGCCATTTTCTATCATTTGCAGACAATTGGAAAAATAAACATCTGGTGCTGGTGATGTATATATATATGTGTGTATGTATGTTGGAAAAAATCATTTCTGGCGTTTTCAGGCATATTTGATCAAAACAAACAGAAAAAATTGCAAAAATTGTTAGGTCGGCAAAATAAATTTCTGCCGCCATTTTCTATCATTTGCAGACAATTGGAAAAATAAACATCTGGTGCTGGTGATGTATATATATATGTGTGTATGTATGTTGGAAAAAATCATTTCTGGCGTTTTCAGGCATATTTGATCAAAACAAACAGAAAAAATTGCAAAAATTGTTAGGTCGGCAAAATAAATTTCTGCCGCCATTTTCTATCATTTGCAGACAATTGGAAAAATAAACATCTGGTGCTGGTGATGTATATATATATGTGTGTATGTATGTTGGAAAAAATCATTTCTGGCGTTTTCAGGCATATTTGATCAAAACAAACAGAAACAAATTGCAAAAATTGTTAGGTCGGCAAAATAAATTTCTGCCGCCATTTTCTATCATTTGCAGACAATTGGAAAAATAAACATCTGGTGCTGGTGATGTATATATATATGTGTGTATGTATGTTGGAAAAAATCATTTCTGGCGTTTTCAGGCATATTTGATCAAAACAAACAGAACAAATTGCAAAAATTGTTAGGTCGGCAAAATAAATTTCTGCCGCCATTTTCTATCATTTGCAGACAATTGGAAAAATAAACATCTGGTGCTGGTGATGTATATATATATGTGTGTATGTATGTTGGAAAATATCATTTCTGGCGTTTTCAGGCATATTTGATCAAAACAAACAGAAACAAATTGCAAAAATTGTTAGGTCGGCAAAATAAATTTCTGCCGCCATTTTCTATCATTTGCAGACAATTGGAAAAATAAACATCTGGTGCTGGTGATGTATATATATATGTGTGTATGTATGTTGGAAAAAATCATTTCTGGCGTTTTCAGGCATGATTTGACTCAACAACAAACAGAAACAGATTGCAACAATTGTTAGGTCGGCAAAATAAGATTTCTGCCGCCATTCTTCTATCATTTGCAGACAATTGGAAAAATAAACATCTGGTGCTGGTGAAATGTATATATATATGTGTGTATGTATGTTGCAAAAAATCATTTCTGGCGTTTTCAGGCATATTTGATCAACAACAAACAGAAAGACATTGCACAAATTATTAGGTCGGCAAAATAAATTTCTGCTGCCATTTTCTATCATTTCAGACAATTGGAAAAATAAAGCATCTGGTAGCTGGTGCATGTATATATATATGTGTGTATGTATGTTGGAATAAATCATTTCTGGCGTTTTCAGGCATATTTGATCAAATACAAACAGATAAAATTGCAAAAATTGTTAGGTCGGCAAAATAAATTCTCTGCCGCCATTTTCTATCATTTGCAGACAATTGGAAAAATAAACATCTGGTGCTGGTGATGTATATAGTATATGTGTGTATGTATGTTGGAAAAAATCATTTCTGGCGTTTTCAAGGCATATTTGATCAAAGCGAAGTGTTGATAGAAGGTTTAGCAATTGGCTTCAAACCTTTAATAAACAATCTCGTTGTGGAAAAGACTAAGCATTTGGGCTTATAGTCTTCTAATAAAGTTTACAACGTGAAAATAACTTCGTGTTATTAATTGGAACATAAAGCTATCAAAAAGCTGATAGCGCAAACAACATTTCTGCCGCCATTTTTATCATTTGCAGACAATTGGAAAAATAAACATTCTGGTGCTGGTGATGTATATATATATGTATGTATGCGTGTTGCAAAATATCATTTCTGGCGTTTTCAGGCACAGCCGATCAAAACAAACAGAAACTGCCGCCATTTTTTTCATTTGCAGACAACTGGAAAAATAAACATTCTGGTGCTGGTGATGTATATATATATGTATGTACGTGTGTTGCAAAATATAATTTCTGGCGTTTTCAGGCATAGCCAATCAAAACAAACAGAAGCAAATTGCAAAAATTGTTAGGTCGGCAAAATACATTTGTTGGCAGCAGCAGCAGCAAAGCACCATAATTGATTATGACTTGTTAATATGCTTGAATTTGGAGCCCTGCGTGGCTTAATGTATATAGCTTATTGTTAGTCTTAAGTACATATCCACATTATGTTAAATGCAGTTTCAGCTGCAGCAGCCGACGTTAGCAGCACTCTCATTGTACAGCGCTCTCTTTGTGCAGCGATCTCTCTCTCTCGATAAAGTGCGTGCGCTGATCGGCTGCTGCAGCTAATCAGTTGTTTCGCATAGCTCTAGCTTATCGATCGTTTTATAGTTATTCTCGTTGTTGAGAAGGTTTAGCGGTGGCTTCAAACCTTCATTTTCGGTAACCGATGAAAAAGCTGATAGCCCAAACAACATTTCTGCCGCCATTTTTGTCATTTGCAGACAATTGGAAAAATAAACATTCTGGTGCTGGTGATGTATATATATATGTATGTATGTGTGTTGCAAAGTATTATTTCTGGCGTTTTCAGGCATAGACAATCAAAACAAACAGAATCAAATTGCAAAAATTGTTAGGTCGGCAAAATACATTTCTGCCGCCATTTTTATCATTTGCAGACAATTGGAAAAATAAACATTCTGGTGCTGGTGATGTATATATATATGTATGTATGTGTGTTGCAAAATATCATTTCTGGCGTTTTCAGGCATAGCCAATCAAAACAAACAGAATCAAATTGCAAAAACTGTTAAGTGCGCAATATACATTTCTGCCGCCATTTTTATCATTTGCAGACAATTATAAAAATAAACATTCTGGTGCTGGTGATGTATATATATATATATGTATGTATGTGTGTTGCAAAATATAATTTCTTGCGTTTTCAGGCATAGCCAATCAAAACAAACAGAATCAAATTGCAAAAATTGTTAGGTCGGCAAAATACATTTCTGTCGCCATTTTTATCATTTGCAGACAATTGGAAAAATAAACATTCTGGTGCTGGTGATGTATATATATATGTATGTATGTGTGTTGCAAAATATAATTTCTTGCGTTTTCAGGCATAGCCAATCAAAACAAACAGAAGCAAATTGCAAAAATTGTTAGGTCGGCAAAATAAATTTCTGCCTCAATTTTTATCATTTGCAGACAATTGGAAAAATAAACATTCTGGTGCTGGTGATGTATATATATATATATGTATGTATGTATGTGTGTTGCAAAATATCATTTCTGGCGTTTTCAGGCATAGCCGATCAAAACAAACAGAAACAAATTGCAAAAATTGTTAAGTGCGCAATATACATTTCTGCCGCCATTTTTATCATTTGCAGACAATTGGAAAAATAAACATTCTGGTGCTGGTGATGTATATATATTTGTATGTATGTGTGTTGCAAAATATAATTTCTTGCGTTTTCAGGCATAGCCAATCAAAACAAACAGAAGCAAATTGCAAAAATTGTTAGGTCGGCAAAATACATTTGTTGGCAGCAGCAGCAGCAGCAGCAAAGCACCATAATTGATTATGAGTTGTTAATATGCTTGAATTTGGAGGCCTGCGTGGCTAAATATATATAGCTTATTGTTAGTCTTAAGTACATATCCACATTATGTCAAACGCAGTTTGAGCTGCAGCAGCCGACGTTAGCAGCACTCTCATTGTAGAGCGCTCTCTTTGTGCAGCGATCTCTCTCTCTCGATAAAGTGCGTGCGCTGATCGGCCGGCTGCTGCAGCTAATCAGTTGTTTCGCATAGCTCCAGCTTATCTATCGTTTTATAGTTATTCTCGTTGTTGAGAAGGTTTAGCGGTGGCTTCAAACCTTCATTTTCGGTAACCGATGAAAAAGCTGATAGCCCAAACAACATTTCTGCCGCCATTTTTATCATTTGCAGACAATTGGAAAAATAAACATTCTGGTGCTGGTGATGTATATATATATGTATGTATGTGTGTTGCAAAATATCATTTCTGGCGTTTTCAGGCACAGCCGATCAAAACAAACAGAAACAAATTGCAAAATTTGTTAAGTGCGCAATATACATTTCTGCCGCCATTTTTATCATTTGCAGACAATTGGAAAAATAAACATTCTGGTGCTTGTGATGTATATATATATGTATGTATGTGTGTTGCAAAGTATTATTTCTGGCGTTTTCGGGCATAGACAATCAAAACAAACAGAATCAAATTGCAAAAATTGTTAGGTCGGCAAAATACATTTCTGCCGCCATTTTTATCATTTGCAGACAATTGGAAAAATAAACATTCTGGTGCTGGTGATGTATATATATATGTATGTATGTGTGTTGCAAAATATCATTTCTGGCGTTTTCAGGCATAGCCAATCAAAACAAACAGAATCAAATTGCAAAAACTGTTAAGTGCGCAATATACATTTCTGCCGCCATTTTTATCATTGCAGACAATTATAAAAATAAACATTCTGGTGCTGGTGATGTATATATATATATATGTATGTATGTGTGTTGCAAAATATAATTTCTTGCGTTTTCAGGCACAGCCGATCAAAACAAACAGAAACAAATTGCAAAATTTGTTAAGTGCGCAATATACATTTCTGCCGCCATTTTTATCATTTGCAGACAATTGGAAAAATAAACATTCTGGTGCTTGTGATGTATATATATATGTATGTATGTGTGTTGCAAAATATAATTTCTTGCGTTTTCAGGCACAGCCGATCAAAACAAACAGAAACAAATTGCAAAATTTGTTAAGTGCGCAATATACATTTCTGCCGCCATTTTTATCATTTGCAGACAATTGGAAAAATAAACATTCTGGTGCTTGTGATGTATATATATATGTATGTATGTGTGTTGCAAAGTATTATTTCTGGCGTTTTCGGGCATAGACAATCAAAACAAACAGAATCAAATTGCAAAAATTGTTAGGTCGGCAAAATACATTTCTGCCTCAATTTTTATCATTTGCAGACAATTGGAAAAATAAACATTCTGGTGCTGGTGATGTATATATATATGTATGTATACGTGTTGCAAAATATCATTTCTGGCGTTTTCAGGCACAGCCGATCAAAACAAACAGAAACTGCCGCCATTTTTTTCATTTGCAGACAATTGGAAAAATAAACATTCTGGTGCTGGTGATGTATATATATATGTATGTACGTGTGTTGCAAAATATAATTTCTGGCGTTTTCAGGCATAGCCAATCAAAACAAACAGAAGCAAATTGCAAAAATTGTTAGGTCGGCAAAATACATTTGTTGGCAGCAGCAGCAGCAGCAGCAAAGCACCATAATTGATTATGACTTGTTAATATGCTTGAATTTGGAGCTCTGCGTGGCTTAATGTATATAGCTTATTGTTAGTCTTAAGTACATATCCACATTATGTTAAATGCAGTTTCAGCTGCAGCAGCCGACGTTAGCAGCACTCTCATTGTACAGCGCTCTCTTTGTGCAGCGATCTCTCTCTCTCGATAAAGTGCGTGCGCTGATCGGCTGCTGCAGCTAATCAGTTGTTTCGCATAGCTCTAGCTTATCGATCGATTTATAGTTATTCTCGTTGTTGAGAAGGTTTAGCGGTGGCCTCATTTTCGGTAACCGATCGTAAGTTACTCCTGTGAAATGGTTTTTCAATTGGCTTCAAACCTTTAATAAGCGAAGTGTTGATAGAAGGTTTAGCAATTGGCTTCAAACCTTTAATAAACAATCTCGTTGTGGAAAAGACTAAGCATTTGGGCTTATAGTCTTCTAATAAAGTTTACAACGTGAAAATAACTTCGTGTTATTAATTGGAACATAAAGCTATCAAAAAGCTGATAGCGCAAACAACATTTCTGCCGCCATTTTTATCATTTGCAGACAATTGGAAAAATAAACATTCTGGTGCTGGTGATGTATATATATATGTATGTATGCGTGTTGCAAAATATCATTTCTGGCGTTTTCAGGCATAGCCAATCAAAACAAACAGAATCAAATTGCAAAAACTGTTAAGTGCGCAATATAAATTTCTGCCGCCATTTTTATCATTTGCAGACAATTATAAAAATAAACATTCTGGTGCTGGTGATGTATATATATATATATGTATGTATGTGTGTTGCAAAATATAATGTCTTGCGTTTTCAGGCATAGCCAATCAAAACAAACAGAATCAAATTGCAAAAATTGTTAGGTCGGCAAAATACATTTCTGCCGCCATTTTTATCATTTGCAGACAATTGGAAAAATAAACATTCTGGTGCTGGTGATGTATATATATATGTATGTATGTGTGTTGCAAAATATAATTTCTTGCGTTTTCAGGCATAGCCAATCAAAACAAACAGAAGCAAATTGCAAAAATTGTTAGGTCGGCAAAATAAATTTCTGCCTCAATTTTTATCATTTGCAGACAATTGGAAAAATAAACATTCTGGTGCTGGTGATGTATATATATATATATATGTATGTGTGTTGCAAAATATCATTTCTGGCGTATTCAGCATCTCGATGTGCTGACTCCGGCAACAATTCTGGAACCGGACCTAACGAGGATGGACTGCAACCCTTTTGATGATTTGCAGCGAGTCATCCACGTACATAATTTATTTGGGTTTCGTTGGAGAGAGGAGTGTCTTGCACTCTTGAAACGTCGTACTAGATGGAAATCTCCGACTCGATCTCTTCAGGTGGATGACTTAGTCCTCGACAAGGACGAGAATCCGCTTCCTATGATTTGGCCACGATTTAGAGAGCTTGCGGCAATTCCAAACAGAGGTGGCGTTGCGCAAGTGGCTCATTTGAAGACTACAAAAGGAGGACTTATCAGAAGAGCTGTCAACAAGATGTGCCTGCTGCCTGTTCAGGATTCTGTTGAAAGGGAGTCTTTCAACGGGGGGAGTATGTTGGCAGCAGCAGCAGCAAAGCACCATAATTGATTATGCGTTGTTAATATGCTTGAATTTGGAGCTCTGCGTGGCGTAATATATATAGCTTATTCTTAGTCTTAAGTACATATCCACATTATGTTAAATGCAGTTTGAGCTGCAGCAGCCGACGTTAGCAGCGCTCTCATTGTACAGCGCTCTCTCTCTCTCTCGATAAAGTGCGTGCGCTGATCGGCCGGCTGCTGCAGCTAATCAGTTGTTTCGCATAGCTCTAGCTTATCGATCGATTTATAGTTATTCTCGTTGTTGAGAAGGTTTAGCGGTGGCCTCATTTTCGGTAACCGATCGTAAGTTACTCTTGTGAAATGGTTTTTCAATTGGCTTCAAACCTTTAATAAGCGAAGTGTTGATAGAAGGTTTAGCAATTGGCTTCAAACCTTTAATAAACAATCTCGTTGTGGAAAAGACTAAGCATTTGGGCTTATAGTCTTCTAATAAAGTTTACAACGTGAAAATAACTTCGTGTTATTAATTGGAACATAAAGCTATCAAAAAGCTGATAGCGCAAACAACATTTCTGCCGCCATTTTTATCATTTGCAGACAATTG
The DNA here is from genome assembly GCA_035043445.1 of Drosophila silvestris. Taxonomy (NCBI): domain Eukaryota; kingdom Metazoa; phylum Arthropoda; class Insecta; order Diptera; family Drosophilidae; genus Drosophila; species Drosophila silvestris. The sequence goes on from JAWNMZ010000114.1 coordinate 111,132, forward strand.
GAAAAATAAACATTCTGGTGCTGGTGATGTATATATATATGTATGTATGCGTGTTGCAAAATATCATTTCTGGCGTTTTCAGGCACAGCCGATCAAAACAAACAGAAACTGCCGCCATTTTTTTCATTTGCAGACAATTGGAAAAATAAACATTCTGGTGCTGGTGATGTATATATATATGTATGTACGTGTGTTGCAAAATATAATTTCTGGCGTTTTCAGGCATAGCCAATCAAAACAAACAGAAGCAAATTGCAAAAATTGTTAGGTCGGCAAAATACATTTGTTGGCAGCAGCAGCAGCAGCAGCAAAGCACCATAATTGATTATGACTTGTTAATATGCTTGAATTTGGAGCCCTGCGTGGCTTAATGTATATAGCTTATTGTTAGTCTTAAGTACATATCCACATTATGTTAAATGCAGTTTCAGCTGCAGCAGCCGACGTTAGCAGCACTCTCATTGTACAGCGCTCTCTTTGTGCAGCGATCTCTCTCTCTCGATAAAGTGCGTGCGCTGATCGGCTGCTGCAGCTAATCAGTTGTTTCGCATAGCTCTAGCTTATCGATCGTTTTATAGTTATTCTCGTTGTTGAGAAGGTTTAGCGGTGGCTTCAAACCTTCATTTTCGGTAACCGATGAAAAAGCTGATAGCCCAAACAACATTTCTGCCGCCATTTTTGTCATTTGCAGACAATTGGAAAAATAAACATTCTGGTGCTGGTGATGTATATATATATGTATGTATGTGTGTTGCAAAGTATTATTTCTGGCGTTTTCAGGCATAGACAATCAAAACAAACAGAATCAAATTGCAAAAATTGTTAGGTCGGCAAAATACATTTCTGCCGCCATTTTTATCATTTGCAGACAATTGGAAAAATAAACATTCTGGTGCTGGTGATGTATATATATATGTATGTATGTGTGTTGCAAAATATCATTTCTGGCGTTTTCAGGCATAGCCAATCAAAACAAACAGAATCAAATTGCAAAAACTGTTAAGTGCGCAATATACATTTCTGCCGCCATTTTTATCATTTGCAGACAATTATAAAAATAAACATTCTGGTGCTGGTGATGTATATATATATATATGTATGTATGTGTGTTGCAAAATATAATTTCTTGCGTTTTCAGGCATAGCCAATCAAAACAAACAGAATCAAATTGCAAAAATTGTTAGGTCGGCAAAATACATTTCTGCCGCCATTTTTATCATTTGCAGACAATTGGAAAAATAAACATTCTGGTGCTGGTGATGTATATATATATGTATGTATGTGTGTTGCAAAATATAATTTCTTGCGTTTTCAGGCATAGCCAATCAAAACAAACAGAAGCAAATTGCAAAAATTGTTAGGTCGGCAAAATAAATTTCTGCCTCAATTTTTATCATTTGCAGACAATTGGAAAAATAAACATTCTGGTGCTTGTGATGTATATATATATATATGTATGTATGTATGTGTGTTGCAAAATATCATTTCTGGCGTATTCAGGCATAGCCGATCAAAACAAACAGAAACAAATTGCAAAAATTGTTAAGTGCGCAATATACATTTCTGCCGCCATTTTTATCATTTGCAGACAATTGGAAAAATAAACATTCTGGTGCTGGTGATGTATATATATTTGTATGTATGTGTGTTGCAAAATATAATTTCTTGCGTTTTCAGGCATAGCCAATCAAAACAAACAGAAGCAAATTGCAAAAATTGTTAGGTCGGCAAAATACATTTGTTGGCAGCAGCAGCAGCAGCAGCAGCAGCAAAGCACCATAATTGATTATGAGTTGTTAATATGCTTGAAGTTGGAGGCCTGCGTGGCTTAATATATATAGCTTATTGTTAGTCTTAAGTACATATCCACATTATGTCAAACGCAGTTTGAGCTGCAGCAGCCGACGTTAGCAGCACTCTCATTGTAGAGCGCTCTCTTTGTGCAGCGATCTCTCTCTCTCGATAAAGTGCGTGCGCTGATCGGCCGGCTGCTGCAGCTAATCAGTTGTTTCGCATAGCTCCAGCTTATCTATCGTTTTATAGTTATTCTCGTTGTTGAGAAGGTTTAGCGGTGGCTTCAAACCTTCATTTTCGGTAACCGATGAAAAAGCTGATAGCCCAAACAACATTTCTGCCGCCATTTTTATCATTTGCAGACAATTGGAAAAATAAACATTCTGGTGCTGGTGATGTATATATATATGTATGTATGTGTGTTGCAAAATATCATTTCTGGCGTTTTCAGGCACAGCCGATCAAAACAAACAGAAACAAATTGCAAAATTTGTTAAGTGCGCAATATACATTTCTGCCGCCATTTTTATCATTTGCAGACAATTGGAAAAATAAACATTCTGGTGCTTGTGATGTATATATATATGTATGTATGTGTGTTGCAAAGTATTATTTCTGGCGTTTTCGGGCATAGACAATCAAAACAAACAGAATCAAATTGCAAAAATTGTTAGGTCGGCAAAATACATTTCTGCCGCCATTTTTATCATTTGCAGACAATTGGAAAAATAAACATTCTGGTGCTGGTGATGTATATATATATGTATGTATGTGTGTTGCAAAATATCATTTCTGGCGTTTTCAGGCATAGCCAATCAAAACAAACAGAATCAAATTGCAAAAACTGTTAAGTGCGCAATATACATTTCTGCCGCCATTTTTATCATTTGCAGACAATTATAAAAATAAACATTCTGGTGCTGGTGATGTATATATATATATATGTATGTATGTGTGTTGCAAAATATAATTTCTTGCGTTTTCAGGCATAGCCAATCAAAACAAACAGAATCAAATTGCAAAAATTGTTAGGTCGGCAAAATACATTTGTTGGCAGCAGCAGCAGCAGCAGCAAAGCACCATAATTGATTATGAGTTGTTAATATGCTTGAATTTGGAGGCCTGCGTGGCTAAATATATATAGCTTATTGTTAGTCTTAAGTACATATCCACATTATGTCAAACGCAGTTTGAGCTGCAGCAGCCGACGTTAGCAGCACTCTCATTGTAGAGCGCTCTCTTTGTGCAGCGATCTCTCTCTCTCGATAAAGTGCGTGCGCTGATCGGCCGGCTGCTGCAGCTAATCAGTTGTTTCGCATAGCTCCAGCTTATCTATCGTTTTATAGTTATTCTCGTTGTTGAGAAGGTTTAGCGGTGGCTTCAAACCTTCATTTTCGGTAACCGATGAAAAAGCTGATAGCCCAAACAACATTTCTGCCGCCATTTTTGTCATTTGCAGACAATTGGAAAAATAAACATTCTGGTGCTGGTGATGTATATATATATATATGTATGTATGTGTGTTGCAAAATATCATTTCTGGCGTTTTCAGGCATAGCCGATCAAAACAAACAGAAACAAATTGCAAAAATTGTTAAGTGCGCAATATACATGTACTCTTGAAAACTGGCGTTGTTATTGGCTGATCCGGGGGATGCAGATCCTCATCAATGTCGTCTATGTCCTTACATCTTCTTTTCAGTGGCGGGTGGTAAATCTCCAGTCCTTGTTGTATGCTTAGCTAGTTAATGGGGAGCAGCGGTGCACCTGTATTTGTAGCATTTGTCGTTGTCATACTGCTCCTCGTTGGTGAAGATCGCGATAGAATTGGCAGTAGGTTCTTTTTATATGTTGAATTTGTCTTGTGTTATTGCTGAAGGGCGTCAAAATTATTAGTATTTATTTAATTATCCGTATTAGTATTTGTATTCGCTAATTGATTTGCACAGTGTATGTGGTTCGCACTGTCACTTGTAGTTGCTGTTGTCGTTATTAATTGGTTGTTGCTGCTGCTGCTGCTTCTGCGCACCAAATGTATGTTGGTTTGAATGTGTTGTTGTGTGTGTGCTTTTTGCATTGTCACGTGTTCTTGTAATTGTTGTAGAAGTTGCCAGTGAATAGTTATTATGTTGATACTGCTGATGCGCGCCTAAATTATTGGCTTTTATGTTTGATTCCATTTGTGTGCTTGGATGTGTTGCTTGTAGTGTTGTGTGTGTGCCGTTTGTATTGGCTATTGTCCATAATTTATTTGTTAGAGCATGTTTAGCTGGCGGGGAGAGTGTTTTTGTTGTAAGCGTGGTGTTTGTATGTGTCCATATATTAGTTGCTTTAGTGTGTGTATAAGGGGAAATTGAAGTTGGCGCCAATTTTTTAAAACCAAGCATTGTCTCAGTTGCGCGTTTGGGTGATTGCGCGCGCAACTATCGTCGTCTCTTTCCACCTTTGCTGCTTGCTTTTTGGCATTTTCGTTAAAGGGGAAATTGCGTCAGATAAAGTAGGCGAGATTTGGGGAGTTCCGCTCGTTCTTCCACTTTCGTCAGACGCTGGCTGAATTGGCGCGAGTCTTTCTTTCGTATAGGTGTGTGTGATTGCTTTGGTCTTACATTTTTTTCCACCATGGACTGTTCGAGCACCGAGTCCATTGAGCGCGTGCGGCGCCTCCATCTTCGTGAACAAACATTGCTTCAAAAGTGTCCATGTCAATTGATGCTCCTCCAAATGGCCTCGTGGACATGTCCAAGGCTGTCCCGGCAGGAGCATTGTCACTTCCATTTATTTAATAACTTTTTTGATTTTTATTAATTAATATCAATTTTTAATTTTAATTTTAAATAGTTTTAATCAATAGCACATTTTTTTTTAATAGCAAATCTTGCTCGGCAGCTTTTTTTTAATAGCAAAACTTTTTAATCACACGGTTAGCACATCAGCTTTGACACTGATGGCCACTTTATTTAAATTTTTACCATTTTCTATTGGCAACTAATACAATTTTGAATTGCAACAATAAAAAATGGCTTATTGTATACTATACAAATGGCACAAACAGTTGGCCGAATTTTTTAAAATACTAAATGACAGTTCGGTATTGCAACAGGTTGGGAGCACCAGTCTGCCAAAATGAGTAACTTGCGTGCTGGTCACACTTATTTGTTGTTTACATTTTACATTTGCTTATTGATAATTAATAAATAATATTTTGATTCATTTCAGGCATAGGATGATAAATTGATGCCTTGGTCACCGATGGACTGGTGGAGTTGTTTTGAGGTGGCTGCTGGTTGTGTCTGCAGCAGCTGTTTTACACATTTGCCTGCTTATTATTACATTTTTACATATTTTTTCAGGTACTGGATGTGGAGGAGTCTGACGCTGAGGAGTCTTCACGATGGTCATATGCTGAAGTAGCCGGAATTTGTTGCGTCGTCTGGATTTTTGGGTAGGTATATTTGAAACAGCTGATTTTTAACCGCGGCAGCAACATGGACGTCAATAATGTATATTTTTCTTTCTTTGCAGGTACTTGGAGACGATTGTCGATGGTCATTTCGTCTAGCTGATTGCTCAGAAGTTGGCTTCTGGATACGCCAATTGATCAGGTGAGTAGTATTGTTGTTTTTTTAATATTATATTTGCTTTTAATTTTAATTGGTTTTATTTATGTTTGTATTTTCTTCCATTTATTGCAGGTATTATATCATTATGACGTCTAGCGGATTTCACACCGCTGTATGCCTCCGGAGGCGATGCTTTGTTGACCCAGTAAGTTGCGTTTGTAGTTTGAATTATTGTGTATATGTTTTTAATTTTGTCCATTTATTCCAGGTACTACTGTAGCTTGGATACGTCAGGAGAATTGTATCCTGTGCACGTTCTCAGAAGAGCCAGCCATTAGGTACTCCAGTGATCCAGGTAAGTTTTTGTGGCGTTGTGTGAATTTATTATATTTGTCATATTTTTCTAATGTTTGATTATTTTATTTTCCATGTACTTTCGCGCTGTGTTATCGCCATGAGGAGCTCCATCAACATGGTCCAGCCTAATATTATATTTTGTATGTTTAATTTATTTAGTTGCTTGTGTATTTATTATTATGTAAATTAATTTTTGTTATTGTCTTCAATTGTCTGTATTTATATTATTATTGTAATTTGCATTATTGTATATGTATATTATGTCTATTTCATGTAATTTGTGTTATTTTATTTAAAGTATATGTGCATGTATATACATGCGCACACATACATAAATAAGCATATACATGTATGCCTTTATTTGATTTAATTTTGTTTGTTGTTTAACATTTCATTTATTTTGTTTAATACATTTTTTATATTTATTTTGTTTGCTTTTGTTTATGTTATTTACTCTCTTATTATGTTAAGTTTGTTGTTATTATTTCTGTTGTCTGTATTGTAGTCTTTATTGTTATATGTTTTATGTTATATTGTTATTTATGATATTAATTTTAATTTTTTTTCGCTTTTCCCATGTGCTGTTGCGGGAGAGCGTCATGGATATAGGCGATACTTTTGGATGCCTCTTTGATCTAGGTAAGTAGTATTAGCAGCGTGTGTATTTATTATATTTTGTTAGTTTTATTTATTTATGTTTTTCATTTTTCTTGTCAGGTCCTTGTGTTTTTGGTTATTGCTATGCTATGCTATCTGGTTATTAGGGTGATAGCATATTTTCGTCGTCGAAGAAGTCCACCTGTCGGTTTATTTGCAGTTGGAGATTGGATCCGTTTTTCAACAGTTTGGAGTTGCTTTGTCCGTGTTGGTGGCCGTATATGGCGAGGAGGATTAACTGCCATTTTATGCTGGTTTTTGTGACGAGAGTCTGTCCTGGAACTCTTCTGTAACGACTCTATTCGTCCTGAGTCTGGCACGTGCTTCTTTGTAGGCTGGACAGCCCTTGTAGCAGTTGACATGTGCGGTCCCGCAGTTGGTACACTTGGCATCTTCCAGTCTAGGCTTCGGGCATTTCGTCGAAGGATGCTCGCCTGCACACTTCATGAAGGCGAACGATCGACTGCAGTAGTTCTCAGTGTGCCCAAAAGCCTGACAGCGGTGGCATTATACTGTATTGAGCGACTTAGCCTGTCTACTTCAAAATTGGTTAATTGTCTTCTAGAGAATCTGTGTTGCATTGCTCTGGAAAATTTCGTTGTGAAGCCCAACTGACTCAACTTTTCTGTCAGCCAGTCACTTGGTGTAGTGTGGTGGAGTCTGCGGATGATGACCCTGAATCCTTTTCCACTGCACATCTGGTGTGTGTGAGTCTGTATGCCATCTTCATCCAGGTCTGTCTGAATTGCTTTGAAGGTTCGTCTGTTGTTTGCTGTCGCCTTCGTCACTTATTTGCCCACGTCAGGCAAACTGGACAGTCTTTCCGGAAGAGGCACAATTGACTCAACTAAAGCCAGGAAAATAGAAGGCGTTTTCTTTGAATGATTATCCATTAATTGATGGATATTATGTTCGAGTGCCTGCTGCTTCGTGCGCTCATCGTCCTGTTGTCCATTTTGGGGTCGTAGTTGCTGGAGTGGCTGCTGTTCCATGTTGTCATGTTGTTGTTTGTGTTTGTCCATTTCTTTTTCAGCTTCCATGTGGCGTGCTTCCTGATGCAGCTGAATAGCAAGGCCACTCTTGAAAACTGGCGTTGTTATTGGCTGATCCGGGGGATGCAGATCCTCATCAATGTCGTCTATGTCCTTACATCTTCTTTTCAGTGGCGGGTGGTAAATCTCCAGTCCTTGTTGTATGCTTAGCTAGTTAATGGGGAGCAGCGGTGCACCAGTATTTGTAGCATTTGTCGTTGTCATACTGCTCCTCGTTGGTGAAGATCGCGATAGAATTGGCAGTAGGTTCTTTTTATATGTTGAATTTGTCTTGTGTTATTGCTGAAGGGCGTCAAAATTATTAGTATTTATTTAATTATCCGTATTAGTATTTGTATTCGCTAATTGATTTGCACAGTGTATGTGGTTTGCACTGTCACTTGTAGTTGCTGTTGTCGTTATTAATTGGTTGTTGTGCTGCTGCTGCTGCTTCTGCGCACCAAATGTATGTTGGTTTGAATGTGTTGTTGTGTGTGTGCTTTTTGCATTGTCACGTGTTCTTGTAATTGTTGTAGAAGTTGCCAGTGAATAGTTATTATGTTGATACTGCTGATGCGCGCCTAAATTATTGGCTTTTATGTTTGATTCCATTTGTGTGCTTGGATGTGTTGCTTGTAATGTTGTGTGTGTGCCGTTTGTATTGGCTATTGTCCATAATTTATTTGTGAGAGCATGTTTAGCTGGCGGGGAGAGTGTTTTTGTTGTAAGCGTGGTGTTTGTATGTGTCCATATATTAGTTGCTTTAGTGTGTGTATAAGGGGAAATTGAAGTTGGCGCCAATTTTTTAAAACCAAGCATTGTCTCAGTTGCGCGTTTGGGTGATTGCGCGCGCAACTATCGTCGTCTCTTTCCACCTTTGCTGCTTGCTTTTTGGCATTTTCGTTAGAGGGGAAATTGCGTCAGATAAAGTAGGCGAGATTTGGGGAGTTCCGCTCGTTCTTCCACTTTCGTCAGACGCTGGCTGAATTGGCGCGAGTCTTTCTTTCGTATAGGTGTGTGTGATTGCTTTGGTCTTACATTTTTTTCCACCATGGACTGTTCGAGCACCGAGTCCATTGAGCGCGTGCGGCGCCTCCATCTTCGTGAACAAACATTGCTTCAAAAGTGTCCATGTCAATTGATGCTCCTCCAAATGGCCGCGTGGACATGTCCAAGGCTGTCCCGGCAGGAGCACTGTCACTTCCATTTATTTAATAACTTTTTTGTTTTTTATTAATTAATATCAATTTTTAATTTTAATTTTAAATAGTTTTAATCAATAGCACATTTTTTTTTAATAGCAAATCTTGCTCGTCAGCTTTTTTTTAATAGCAAAACTTTTTAATCACACGGTTAGCACATCAGCTTTGACACTGATGGCCACTTTATTTAAATTTTTACCATTTTCTATTGGCAACTAATACAATTTTGAATTGCAACAATAAAAAATGGCTTATTGTATACTATACAAACGGCACAAACAGTTGGCCGAATTTTTTAAAATACTAAATGACAGTTTGGTATTGCAACAGGTTGGGAGCACCAGTCTGCCAAAATGAGTAACTTGCGTGCTGGTCACACTTATTTGTTGTTTACATTTTACATTTGCTTATTGATAATTAATAAATAATATTTTGATTCATTTCAGGCATAGGATGATAAATTGATGCCTTGGTCACCGATGGACTGGTGGAGTTGTTTTGAGGTGGCTGCTGGTTGTGTCTGCAGCAGCTGTTTTACACATTTGCCTGCTTATTATTACATTTTTACATATTTTTTCAGGTACTGGATGTGGAGGAGTCTGACGCTGAGGAGTCTTCATGATGGTCATATGCTGGAGTAGCCGGAATTTGTTGCGTCGTCTGGATTTTTGGGTAGGTATATTTGCAACAGCTGATTTTTAACCGCGGCAGCAACATGGACGTCAATAATGTATATTTTTCTTTCTTTGCAGGTACTTGGAGACGATTGTCGATGGTCATTTCGTCTAGCTGATTGCTCAGAAGTTGGCTTCTGGATACGCCAATTGATCAGGTGAGTGGTATTGTTGTTTTTTTAATATTATATTTGCTTTTAATTTTAATTGGTTTTATTTATGTTTGTATTTTCTTCCATTTATTGTAGGTATTATATCATTATGACGTCTAGCGGATTTCACACCGCTGTATGCCTCCGGAGGCGATGCTTTGTTGACCCAGTAAGTTGCGTTTGTAGTTTGAATTATTGTGTATATGTTTTTAATTTTGTCCATTTATTCCAGGTACTACTGTAGCTTGGATACGTCAGGAGAATTGTATCCTGTGCACGTTCTCAGAAGAGCCAGCCATTAGGTACTCCAGTGATCCAGGTAAGTTTTTGTGGCGTTGTGTGAATTTATTATATTTGTCATATTTTTCTAATGTTTGATTATTTTATTTTCCATGTACTTTCGCGCTGTGTTATCGCCATGAGGAGCTCCATCAACATGGTCCAGCCTAATATTATATTTTGTATGTTTAATTTATTTAGTTGCTTGTGTATTTATTATTATGTAAATTAATTTTTGTTATTGTCTTCAATTGTCTGTATTTATATTATTATTGTAATTTGCATTATTGTATATGTATATTATGTCTATTTCATGTAATTTGTGTTATTTTATTTAAAGTATATGGGCATGTATATACATGCGCACACATACATAAATAAGCATATACATGTATGCCTTTATTTGATTTAATTTTGTTTGTTGTTTAACATTTCATTTATTTTGTTTAATACATTTTTTATATTTATTTTGTTTGCTTTTGTTTATGTTATTTACTCTCTTATTATGTTAAGTTTGTTGTTATTATTTCTGTTGTCTGTATTGTAGTCTTTATTGTTATATGTTTTATGTTATATTGTTATTTATGATATTAATTTTAATTTTTTTTCGCTTTTCCCATGTGCTGTTGCGGGAGAGCGTCATGGATATAGGCGATACTTTTGGATGCCTCTTTGATCTAGGTAAGTAGTATTAGCAGCGTGTGTATTTATTATATTTTGTTAGTTTTATTTATTTATGTTTTTCATTTTTCTTCTCAGGTCCTTGTGTTTTTGGTTATTGCTATGCTATGCTATCTGGTTATTAGGGTGATAGCATATTTTCGTCGTCGAAGAAGTCCACCTGTCGGTTTATTTGCAGTTGGAGATTGGATCCGTTTTTCAACAGTTTGGAGTTGCTTTGTCCGTGTTGGTGGCCGTATATGGCGAGGAGGATTAACTGCCATTTTATGCTGGTTTTTGTGACGAGAGTCTGTCCTGGAACTCTTCTGTAACGACTCTATTCGTCCTGAGTCTGGCACGTGCTTCTTTGTAGGCTGGACAGCCCTTGTAGCAGTTGACATGTGCGCTCCCGCAGTTGGTACACTTGGCATCTTCCAGTCTAGGCTTCGGGCATTTCGTCGAAGGATGCTCGCCTGCACACTTCATGAAGGCGAACGATCGACTGCAGTAGTTCTCAGTGTGCCCAAAAGCCTGACAGCGGTGGCATTATACTGTATTGAGCGACTTAGCCTGTCTACTTCAAAATTGGTTAATTGTCTTCTAGAGAATCTGTGTTGCATTGCTCTGGAAAATTTCGTTGTGAAGCCCAACTGACTCAACTTTTCTGTCAGCCAGTCACTTGGTGTAGTGTGGTGGAGTCTGCGGATGATGACCCTGAATCCTTTTCCACTGCACATCTGGTGTGTGTGAGTCTGTATGCCATCTTCATCCAGGTCTGTCTGAATTGCTTTGAAGGTTCGTCTGTTGTTTGCTGTCGCCTTCGCCACTTATTTGCCCACGTCAGGCAAACTGGACAGTCTTTCCGGAAGAGGCACAATTGACTCAACTAAAGCCAGGAAAATAGAAGGCGTTTTCTTTGAATGATTATCCATTAATTGATGGATATTATGTTCGAGTGCCTGCTGCTTCGTGCGCTCATCGTCCTGTTGTCCATTTTGGGGTCGTAGTTGCTGGAGTGGCTGCTGTTCCATGTTGTCATGTTGTTGTTTGTGTTTGTCCATTTCTTTTTCAGCTTCCATGTGGCGTGCTTCCTGATGCAGCTGAATAGCAAGGCCACTCTTGAAAACTGGCGTTGTTATTGGCTGATCCGGGGGATGCAGATCCTCATCAATGTCGTCTATGTCCTTACATCTTCTTTTCAGTGGCGGGTGGTAAATCTCCAGTCCTTGTTGTATGCTTAGCTAGTTAATGGGGAGCAGCGGTGCACCTGTATTTGTAGCATTTGTCGTTGTCATACTGCTCCTCGTTGGTGAAGATCGCGATAGAATTGGCAGTAGGTTCTTTTTATATGTTGAATTTGTCTTGTGTTATTGCTGAAGGGCGTCAAAATTATTAGTATTTATTTAATTATCCGTATTAGTATTTGTATTCGCTAATTGATTTGCACAGTGTATGTGGTTTGCACTGTCACTTGTAGTTGCTGTTGTCGTTATTAATTGGTTGTTGCTGCTGCTGCTGCTTGCTGCTTCTGCGCACCAAATGTATGTTGGTTTGAATGTGTTGTTGTGTGTGTGCTTTTTGCATTGTCACGTGTTCTTGTAATTGTTGTAGAAGTTGCCAGTGAATAGTTATTATGTTGATACTGCTGATGCGCGCCTAAATTATTGGCTTTTATGTTTGATTCCATTTGTGTGCTTGGATGTGTTGCTTGTAATGTTGTGTGTGTGCCGTTTGTATTGGCTATTGTCCATAATTTATTTGTGAGAGCATGTTTAGCTGGCGGGGAGAGTGTTTTTGTTGTAAGCGTGGTGTTTGTATGTGTCCATATATTAGTTGCTTTAGTGTGTGTATAAGGGGAAATTGAAGTTGGCGCCAATTTTTTAAAACCAAGCATTGTCTCAGTTGCGCGTTTGGGTGATTGCGCGCGCAACTATCGTCGTCTCTTTCCACCTTTGCTGCTTGCTTTTTGGCATTTTCGTTAGAGGGGAAATTGCGTCAGATAAAGTAGGCGAGATTTGGGGAGTTCCGCTCGTTCTTCCACTTTCGTCAGACGCTGGCTGAATTGGCGCGAGTCTTTCTTTCGTATAGGTGTGTGTGATTGCTTTGGTCTTACATTTTTTTCCACCATGGACTGTTCGAGCACCGAGTCCATTGAGCGCGTGCGGCGCCTCCATCTTCGTGAACAAACATTGCTTCAAAAGTGTCCATGTCAATTGATGCTCCTCCAAATGGCCGCGTGGACATGTCCAAGGCTGTCCCGGCAGGAGCACTGTCACTTCCATTTATTTAATAACTTTTTTGTTTTTTATTAATTAATATCAATTTTTAATTTTAATTTTAAATAGTTTTAATCAATAGCACATTTTTTTTTAATAGCAAATCTTGCTCGTCAGCTTTTTTTTAATAGCAAAACTTTTTAATCACACGGCTAGCACATCAGCTTTGACACTGATGGCCACTTTATTTAAATTTTTACCATTTTCTATTGGCAACTAATACAATTTTGAATTGCAACAATAAAAAATGGCTTATTGTATACTATACAAACGGCACAAACAGTTGGCCGAATTTTTTAAAATACTAAATGACAGTTTGGTATTGCAACAGGTTGGGAGCACCAGTCTGCCAAAATGAGTAACTTGCGTGCTGGTCACACTTATTTGTTGTTTACATTTTACATTTGCTTATTGATAATTAATAAATAATATTTTGATTCATTTCAGGGGCATAGGATGATAAATTGATGCCTTGGTCACCGATGGACTGGTGGAGTTGTTTTGAGGTGGCTGCTGGTTGTGTCTGCAGCAGCTGTTTTACACATTTGCCTGCTTATTATTACATTTTTACATATTTTTTCAGGTACTGGATGTGGAGGAGTCTTCATGATGGTCATATGCTGGAGTAGCCGGAATTTGTTGCGTCGTCTGGATTTTTGGGTAGGTATATTTGCAACAGCTGATTTTTAACCGCGGCAGCAACATGGACGTCAATAATGTATATTTTTCTTTCTTTGCAGGTACTTGGAGACGATTGTCGATGGTCATTTCGTCTAGCTGATTGCTCAGAAGTTGGCTTCTGGATACGCCAATTGATCAGGTGAGTGGTATTGTTGTTTTTTTAATATTATATTTGCTTTTAATTTTAATTGGTTTTATTTATGTTTGTATTTTCTTCCATTTATTGTAGGTATTATATCATTATGACGTCTAGCGGATTTCACACCGCTGTATGCCTCCGGAGGCGATGCTTTGTTGACCCAGTAAGTTGCGTTTGTAGTTTGAATTATTGTGTATATGTTTTTAATTTTGTCCATTTATTCCAGGTACTACTGTAGCTTGGATACGTCAGGAGAATTGTATCCTGTGCACGTTCTCAGAAGAGCCAGCCATTAGGTACTCCAGTGATCCAGGTAAGTTTTTGTGGCGTTGTGTGAATTTATTATATTTGTCATATTTTTCTAATGTTTGATTATTTTATTTTCCATGTACTTTCGCGCTGTGTTATCGCCATGAGGAGCTCCATCAACATGGTCCAGCCTAATATTATATTTTGTATGTTTAATTTATTTAGTTGCTTGTGTATTTATTATTATGTAAATTAATTTTTGTTATTGTCTTCAATTGTCTGTATTTATATTATTATTGTAATTTGCATTATTGTATATGTATATTATGTCTATTTCATGTAATTTGTGTTATTTTATTTAAAGTATATGGGCATGTATATACATGCGCACACATACATAAATAAGCATATACATGTATGCCTTTATTTGATTTAATTTTGTTTGTTGTTTAACATTTCATTTATTTTGTTTAATACATTTTTTATATTTATTTTGTTTGCTTTTGTTTATGTTATTTACTCTCTTATTATGTTAAGTTTGTTGTTATTATTTCTGTTGTCTGTATTGTAGTCTTTATTGTTATATGTTTTATGTTATATTGTTATTTATGATATTAATTTTAATTTTTTTTCGCTTTTCCCATGTGCTGTTGCGGGAGAGCGTCATGGATATAGGCGATACTTTTGGATGCCTCTTTGATCTAGGTAAGTAGTATTAGCAGCGTGTGTATTTATTATATTTTGTTATTTTTATTTATTTATGTTTTTCATTTTTCTTCTCAGGTCCTTGTGTTTTTGGTTATTGCTATGCTATGCTATCTGGTTATTAGGGTGATAGCATATTTTCGTCGTCGAAGAAGTCCACCTGTCGGTTTATTTGCAGTTGGAGATTGGATCCGTTTTTCAACAGTTTGGAGTTGCTTTGTCCGTGTTGGTGGCCGTATATGGCGAGGAGGATTAACTGCCATTTTATGCTGGTTTTTGTGACGAGAGTCTGTCCTGGAACTCTTCTGTAACGACTCTATTCGTCCTGAGTCTGGCACGTGCTTCTTTGTAGGCTGGACAGCCCTTGTAGCAGTTGACATGTGCGCTCCCGCAGTTGGTACACTTGGCATCTTCCAGTCTAGGCTTCGGGCATTTCGTCGAAGGATGCTCGCCTGCACACTTCATGAAGGCGAACGATCGACTGCAGTAGTTCTCAGTGTGCCCAAAAGCCTGACAGCGGTGGCATTATACTGTATTGAGCGACTTAGCCTGTCTACTTCAAAATTGGTTAATTGTCTTCTAGAGAATCTGTGTTGCATTGCTCTGGAAAATTTCGTTGTGAAGCCCAACTGACTCAACTTTTCTGTCAGCCAGTCACTTGGTGTAGTGTGGTGGAGTCTGCGGATGATGACCCTGAATCCTTTCCACTGCACATCTGGTGTGTGTGAGTCTGTATGCCATCTTCATCCAGGTCTGTCTGAATTGCTTTGAAGGTTCGTCTGTTGTTTGCTGTCGCCTTCGTCACTTATTTGCCCACGTCAGGCAAACTGGACAGTCTTTCCGGAAGAGGCACAATTGACTCAACTAAAGCCAGGAAAATAGAAGGCGTTTTCTTTGAATGATTATCCATTAATTGATGGATATTATGTTCGAGTGCCTGCTGCTTCGTGCGCTCATCGTCCTGTTGTCCATTTTGGGGTCGTAGTTGCTGGAGTGGCTGCTGTTCCATGTTGTCATGTTGTTGTTTGTGTTTGTCCATTTCTTTTTCAGCTTCCATGTGGCGTGCTTCCTGATGCAGCTGAATAGCAAGGCCACTCTTGAAAACTGGCGTTGTTATTGGCTGATCCGGGGGATGCAGATCCTCATCAATGTCGTCTATGTCCTTACATCTTCTTTTCAGTGGCGGGTGGTAAATCTCCAGTCCTTGTTGTATGCTTAGCTAGTTAATGGGGAGCAGCGGTGCACCTGTATTTGTAGCATTTGTCGTTGTCATACTGCTCCTCGTTGGTGAAGATCGCGATAGAATTGGCAGTAGGTTCTTTTTATATGTTGAATTTGTCTTGTGTTATTGCTGAAGGGCGTCAAAATTATTAGTATTTATTTAATTATCCGTATTAGTATTTGTATTCGCTAATTGATTTGCACAGTGTATGTGGTTTGCACTGTCACTTGTAGTTGCTGTTGTCGTTATTAATTGGTTGTTGCTGCTGCTGCTGCTGCTGCTGCTTCTGCGCACCAAATGTATGTTGGTTTGAATGTGTTGTTGTGTGTGTGCTTTTTGCATTGTCACGTGTTCTTGTAATTGTTGTAGAAGTTGCCAGTGAATAGTTATTATGTTGATACTGCTGATGCGCGCCTAAATTATTGGCTTTTATGTTTGATTCCATTTGTGTGCTTGGATGTGTTGCTTGTAATGTTGTGTGTGTGCCGTTTGTATTGGCTATTGTCCATAATTTATTTGTGAGAGCATGTTTAGCTGGCGGGGAGAGTGTTTTTGTTGTAAGCGTGGTGTTTGTATGTGTCCATATATTAGTTGCTTTAGTGTGTGTATAAGGGGAAATTGAAGTTGGCGCCAATTTTTTAAAACCAAGCATTGTCTCAGTTGCGCGTTTGGGTGATTGCGCGCGCAACTATCGTCGTCTCTTTCCACCTTTGCTGCTTGCTTTTTGGCATTTTCGTTAGAGGGGAAATTGCGTCAGATAAAGTAGGCGAGATTTGGGGAGTTCCGCTCGTTCTTCCACTTTCGTCAGACGCTGGCTGAATTGGCGCGAGTCTTTCTTTCGTATAGGTGTGTGTGATTGCTTTGGTCTTACATTTTTTTCCACCATGGACTGTTCGAGCACCGAGTCCATTGAGCGCGTGCGGCGCCTCCATCTTCGTGAACAAACATTGCTTCAAAAGTGTCCATGTCAATTGATGCTCCTCCAAATGGCCGCGTGGACATGTCCAAGGCTGTCCCGGCAGGAGCACTGTCACTTCCATTTATTTAATAACTTTTTTGTTTTTTATTAATTAATATCAATTTTTAATTTTAATTTTAAATAGTTTTAATCAATAGCACATTTTTTTTTAATAGCAAATCTTGCTCGTCAGCTTTTTTTTAATAGCAAAACTTTTTAATCACACGGTTAGCACATCAGCTTTGACACTGATGGCCACTTTATTTAAATTTTTACCATTTTCTATTGGCAACTAATACAATTTTGAATTGCAACAATAAAAAATGGCTTATTGTATACTATACAAACGGCACAAACAGTTGGCCGAATTTTTTAAAATACTAAATGACAGTTTGGTATTGCAACAGGTTGGGAGCACCAGTCTGCCAAAATGAGTAACTTGCGTGCTGGTCACACTTATTTGTTGTTTACATTTTACATTTGCTTATTGATAATTAATAAATAATATTTTGATTCATTTCAGGCATAGGATGATAAATTGATGCCTTGGTCACCGATGGACTGGTGGAGTTGTTTTGAGGTGGCTGCTGGTTGTGTCTGCAGCAGCTGTTTTACACATTTGCCTGCTTATTATTACATTTTTACATATTTTTTCAGGTACTGGATGTGGAGGAGTCTTCATGATGGTCATATGCTGGAGTAGCCGGAATTTGTTGCGTCGTCTGGATTTTTGGGTAGGTATATTTGCAACAGCTGATTTTTAACCGCGGCAGCAACATGGACGTCAATAATGTATATTTTTCTTTCTTTGCAGGTACTTGGAGACGATTGTCGATGGTCATTTCGTCTAGCTGATTGCTCAGAAGTTGGCTTCTGGATACGCCAATTGATCAGGTGAGTGGTATTGTTGTTTTTTTAATATTATATTTGCTTTTAATTTTAATTGGTTTTATTTATGTTTGTATTTTCTTCCATTTATTGCAGGTATTATATCATTATGACGTCTAGCGGATTTCACACCGCTGTATGCCTCCGGAGGCGATGCTTTGTTGACCCAGTAAGTTGCGTTTGTAGTTTGAATTATTGTGTATATGTTTTTAATTTTGTCCATTTATTCCAGGTACTACTGTAGCTTGGATACGTCAGGAGAATTGTATCCTGTGCACGTTCTCAGAAGAGCCAGCCATTAGGTACTCCAGTGATCCAGGTAAGTTTTTGTGGCGTTGTGTGAATTTATTATATTTGTCATATTTTTCTAATGTTTGATTATTTTATTTTCCATGTACTTTCGCGCTGTGTTATCGCCATGAGGAGCTCCATCAACATGGTCCAGCCTAATATTATATTTTGTATGTTTAATTTATTTAGTTGCTTGTGTATTTATTATTATGTAAATTAATTTTTGTTATTGTCTTCAATTGTCTGTATTTATATTATTATTGTAATTTGCATTATTGTATATGTATATTATGTCTATTTCATGTAATTTGTGTTATTTTATTTAAAGTATATGGGCATGTATATACATGCGCACACATACATAAATAAGCATATACATGTATGCCTTTATTTGATTTAATTTTGTTTGTTGTTTAACATTTCATTTATTTTGTTTAATACATTTTTTATATTTATTTTGTTTGCTTTTGTTTATGTTATTTACTCTCTTATTATGTTAAGTTTGTTGTTATTATTTCTGTTGTCTGTATTGTAGTCTTTATTGTTATATGTTTTATGTTATATTGTTATTTATGATATTAATTTTAATTTTTTTTCGCTTTTCCCATGTGCTGTTGCGGGAGAGCGTCATGGATATAGGCGATACTTTTGGATGCCTCTTTGATCTAGGTAAGTAGTATTAGCAGCGTGTGTATTTATTATATTTTGTTATTTTTATTTATTTATGTTTTTCATTTTTCTTCTCAGGTCCTTGTGTTTTTGGTTATTGCTATGCTATGCTATCTGGTTATTAGGGTGATAGCATATTTTCGTCGTCGAAGAAGTCCACCTGTCGGTTTATTTGCAGTTGGAGATTGGATCCGTTTTTCAACAGTTTGGAGTTGCTTTGTCCGTGTTGGTGGCCGTATATGGCGAGGAGGATTAACTGCCATTTTATGCTGGTTTTTGTGACGAGAGTCTGTCCTGGAACTCTTCTGTAACGACTCTATTCGTCCTGAGTCTGGCACGTGCTTCTTTGTAGGCTGGACAGCCCTTGTAGCAGTTGACATGTGCGCTCCCGCAGTTGGTACACTTGGCATCTTCCAGTCTAGGCTTCGGGCATTTCGTCGAAGGATGCTCGCCTGCACACTTCATGAAGGCGAACGATCGACTGCAGTAGTTCTCAGTGTGCCCAAAAGCCTGACAGCGGTGGCATTATACTGTATTGAGCGACTTAGCCTGTCTACTTCAAAATTGGTTAATTGTCTTCTAGAGAATCTGTGTTGCATTGCTCTGGAAAATTTCGTTGTGAAGCCCAACTGACTCAACTTTTCTGTCAGCCAGTCACTTGGTGTAGTGTGGTGGAGTCTGCGGATGATGACCCTGAATCCTTTCCACTGCACATCTGGTGTGTGTGAGTCTGTATGCCATCTTCATCCAGGTCTGTCTGAATTGCTTTGAAGGTTCGTCTGTTGTTTGCTGTCGCCTTCGCCACTTATTTGCCCACGTCAGGCAAACTGGACAGTCTTTCCGGAAGAGGCACAATTGACTCAACTAAAGCCAGGAAAATAGAAGGCGTTTTCTTTGAATGATTATCCATTAATTGATGGATATTATGTTCGAGTGCCTGCTGCTTCGTGCGCTCATCGTCCTGTTGTCCATTTTGGGGTCGTAGTTGCTGGAGTGGCTGCTGTTCCATGTTGTCATGTTGTTGTTTGTGTTTGTCCATTTCTTTTTCAGCTTCCATGTGGCGTGCTTCCTGATGCAGCTGAATAGCAAGGCCACTCTTGAAAACTGGCGTTGTTATTGGCTGATCCGGGGGATGCAGATCCTCATCAATGTCGTCTATGTCCTTACATCTTCTTTTCAGTGGCGGGTGGTAAATCTCCAGTCCTTGTTGTATGCTTAGCTAGTTAATGGGGAGCAGCGGTGCACCTGTATTTGTAGCATTTGTCGTTGTCATACTGCTCCTCGTTGGTGAAGATCGCGATAGAATTGGCAGTAGGTTCTTTTTATATGTTGAATTTGTCTTGTGTTATTGCTGAAGGGCGTCAAAATTATTAGTATTTATTTAATTATCCGTATTAGTATTTGTATTCGCTAATTGATTTGCACAGTGTATGTGGTTTGCACTGTCACTTGTAGTTGCTGTTGTCGTTATTAATTGGTTGTTGCTGCTGCTGCTGCTGCTGCTTCTGCGCACCAAATGTATGTTGGTTTGAATGTGTTGTTGTGTGTGTGCTTTTTGCATTGTCACGTGTTCTTGTAATTGTTGTAGAAGTTGCCAGTGAATAGTTATTATGTTGATACTGCTGATGCGCGCCTAAATTATTGGCTTTTATGTTTGATTCCATTTGTGTGCTTGGATGTGTTGCTTGTAATGTTGTGTGTGTGCCGTTTGTATTGGCTATTGTCCATAATTTATTTGTGAGAGCATGTTTAGCTGGCGGGGAGAGTGTTTTTGTTGTAAGCGTGGTGTTTGTATGTGTCCATATATTAGTTGCTTTAGTGTGTGTATAAGGGGAAATTGAAGTTGGCGCCAATTTTTTAAAACCAAGCATTGTCTCAGTTGCGCGTTTGGGTGATTGCGCGCGCAACTATCGTCGTCTCTTTCCACCTTTGCTGCTTGCTTTTTGGCATTTTCGTTAGAGGGGAAATTGCGTCAGATAAAGTAGGCGAGATTTGGGGAGTTCCGCTCGTTCTTCCACTTTCGTCAGACGCTGGCTGAATTGGCGCGAGTCTTTCTTTCGTATAGGTGTGTGTGATTGCTTTGGTCTTACATTTTTTTCCACCATGGACTGTTCGAGCACCGAGTCCATTGAGCGCGTGCGGCGCCTCCATCTTCGTGAACAAACATTGCTTCAAAAGTGTCCATGTCAATTGATGCTCCTCCAAATGGCCGCGTGGACATGTCCAAGGCTGTCCCGGCAGGAGCACTGTCACTTCCATTTATTTAATAACTTTTTTGTTTTTTATTAATTAATATCAATTTTTAATTTTAATTTTAAATAGTTTTAATCAATAGCACATTTTTTTTTAATAGCAAATCTTGCTCGTCAGCTTTTTTTTAATAGCAAAACTTTTTAA
This sequence comes from Drosophila silvestris, assembly GCA_035043445.1. NCBI lineage: Eukaryota > Metazoa > Arthropoda > Insecta > Diptera > Drosophilidae > Drosophila > Drosophila silvestris. The sequence goes on from JAWNMZ010000114.1 coordinate 131,973, forward strand.
TCACACGGCTAGCACATCAGCTTTGACACTGATGGCCACTTTATTTAAATTTTTACCATTTTCTATTGGCAACTAATACAATTTTGAATTGCAACAATAAAAAATGGCTTATTGTATACTATACAAACGGCACAAACAGTTGGCCGAATTTTTTAAAATACTAAATGACAGTTTGGTATTGCAACAGGTTGGGAGCACCAGTCTGCCAAAATGAGTAACTTGCGTGCTGGTCACACTTATTTGTTGTTTACATTTTACATTTGCTTATTGATAATTAATAAATAATATTTTGATTCATTTCAGGCATAGGATGATAAATTGATGCCTTGGTCACCGATGGACTGGTGGAGTTGTTTTGAGGTGGCTGCTGGTTGTGTCTGCAGCAGCTGTTTTACACATTTGCCTGCTTATTATTACATTTTTACATATTTTTTCAGGTACTGGATGTGGAGGAGTCTTCATGATGGTCATATGCTGGAGTAGCCGGAATTTGTTGCGTCGTCTGGATTTTTGGGTAGGTATATTTGCAACAGCTGATTTTTAACCGCGGCAGCAACATGGACGTCAATAATGTATATTTTTCTTTCTTTGCAGGTACTTGGAGACGATTGTCGATGGTCATTTCGTCTAGCTGATTGCTCAGAAGTTGGCTTCTGGATACGCCAATTGATCAGGTGAGTGGTATTGTTGTTTTTTTAATATTATATTTGCTTTTAATTTTAATTGGTTTTATTTATGTTTGTATTTTCTTCCATTTATTGCAGGTATTATATCATTATGACGTCTAGCGGATTTCACACCGCTGTATGCCTCCGGAGGCGATGCTTTGTTGACCCAGTAAGTTGCGTTTGTAGTTTGAATTATTGTGTATATGTTTTTAATTTTGTCCATTTATTCCAGGTACTACTGTAGCTTGGATACGTCAGGAGAATTGTATCCTGTGCACGTTCTCAGAAGAGCCAGCCATTAGGTACTCCAGTGATCCAGGTAAGTTTTTGTGGCGTTGTGTGAATTTATTATATTTGTCATATTTTTCTAATGTTTGATTATTTTATTTTCCATGTACTTTCGCGCTGTGTTATCGCCATGAGGAGCTCCATCAACATGGTCCAGCCTAATATTATATTTTGTATGTTTAATTTATTTAGTTGCTTGTGTATTTATTATTATGTAAATTAATTTTTGTTATTGTCTTCAATTGTCTGTATTTATATTATTATTGTAATTTGCATTATTGTATATGTATATTATGTCTATTTCATGTAATTTGTGTTATTTTATTTAAAGTATATGGGCATGTATATACATGCGCACACATACATAAATAAGCATATACATGTATGCCTTTATTTGATTTAATTTTGTTTGTTGTTTAACATTTCATTTATTTTGTTTAATACATTTTTTATATTTATTTTGTTTGCTTTTGTTTATGTTATTTACTCTCTTATTATGTTAAGTTTGTTGTTATTATTTCTGTTGTCTGTATTGTAGTCTTTATTGTTATATGTTTTATGTTATATTGTTATTTATGATATTAATTTTAATTTTTTTTCGCTTTTCCCATGTGCTGTTGCGGGAGAGCGTCATGGATATAGGCGATACTTTTGGATGCCTCTTTGATCTAGGTAAGTAGTATTAGCAGCGTGTGTATTTATTATATTTTGTTATTTTTATTTATTTATGTTTTTCATTTTTCTTCTCAGGTCCTTGTGTTTTTGGTTATTGCTATGCTATGCTATCTGGTTATTAGGGTGATAGCATATTTTCGTCGTCGAAGAAGTCCACCTGTCGGTTTATTTGCAGTTGGAGATTGGATCCGTTTTTCAACAGTTTGGAGTTGCTTTGTCCGTGTTGGTGGCCGTATATGGCGAGGAGGATTAACTGCCATTTTATGCTGGTTTTTGTGACGAGAGTCTGTCCTGGAACTCTTCTGTAACGACTCTATTCGTCCTGAGTCTGGCACGTGCTTCTTTGTAGGCTGGACAGCCCTTGTAGCAGTTGACATGTGCGCTCCCGCAGTTGGTACACTTGGCATCTTCCAGTCTAGGCTTCGGGCATTTCGTCGAAGGATGCTCGCCTGCACACTTCATGAAGGCGAACGATCGACTGCAGTAGTTCTCAGTGTGCCCAAAAGCCTGACAGCGGTGGCATTATACTGTATTGAGCGACTTAGCCTGTCTACTTCAAAATTGGTTAATTGTCTTCTAGAGAATCTGTGTTGCATTGCTCTGGAAAATTTCGTTGTGAAGCCCAACTGACTCAACTTTTCTGTCAGCCAGTCACTTGGTGTAGTGTGGTGGAGTCTGCGGATGATGACCCTGAATCCTTTTCCACTGCACATCTGGTGTGTGTGAGTCTGTATGCCATCTTCATCCAGGTCTGTCTGAATTGCTTTGAAGGTTCGTCTGTTGTTTGCTGTCGCCTTCGCCACTTATTTGCCCACGTCAGGCAAACTGGACAGTCTTTCCGGAAGAGGCACAATTGACTCAACTAAAGCCAGGAAAATAGAAGGCGTTTTCTTTGAATGATTATCCATTAATTGATGGATATTATGTTCGAGTGCCTGCTGCTTCGTGCGCTCATCGTCCTGTTGTCCATTTTGGGGTCGTAGTTGCTGGAGTGGCTGCTGTTCCATGTTGTCATGTTGTTGTTTGTGTTTGTCCATTTCTTTTTCAGCTTCCATGTGGCGTGCTTCCTGATGCAGCTGAATAGCAAGGCCACTCTTGAAAACTGGCGTTGTTATTGGCTGATCCGGGGGATGCAGATCCTCATCAATGTCGTCTATGTCCTTACATCTTCTTTTCAGTGGCGGGTGGTAAATCTCCAGTCCTTGTTGTATGCTTAGCTAGTTAATGGGGAGCAGCGGTGCACCTGTATTTGTAGCATTTGTCGTTGTCATACTGCTCCTCGTTGGTGAAGATCGCGATAGAATTGGCAGTAGGTTCTTTTTATATGTTGAATTTGTCTTGTGTTATTGCTGAAGGGCGTCAAAATTATTAGTATTTATTTAATTATCCGTATTAGTATTTGTATTCGCTAATTGATTTGCACAGTGTATGTGGTTTGCACTGTCACTTGTAGTTGCTGTTGTCGTTATTAATTGGTTGTTGCTGCTGCTGCTGCTGCTGCTGCTGCTTCTGCGCACCAAATGTATGTTGGTTTGAATGTGTTGTTGTGTGTGTGCTTTTTGCATTGTCACGTGTTCTTGTAATTGTTGTAGAAGTTGCCAGTGAATAGTTATTATGTTGATACTGCTGATGCGCGCCTAAATTATTGGCTTTTATGTTTGATTCCATTTGTGTGCTTGGATGTGTTGCTTGTAATGTTGTGTGTGTGCCGTTTGTATTGGCTATTGTCCATAATTTATTTGTGAGAGCATGTTTAGCTGGCGGGGAGAGTGTTTTTGTTGTAAGCGTGGTGTTTGTATGTGTCCATATATTAGTTGCTTTAGTGTGTGTATAAGGGGAAATTGAAGTTGGCGCCAATTTTTTAAAACCAAGCATTGTCTCAGTTGCGCGTTTGGGTGATTGCGCGCGCAACTATCGTCGTCTCTTTCCACCTTTGCTGCTTGCTTTTTGGCATTTTCGTTAGAGGGGAAATTGCGTCAGATAAAGTAGGCGAGATTTGGGGAGTTCCGCTCGTTCTTCCACTTTCGTCAGACGCTGGCTGAATTGGCGCGAGTCTTTCTTTCGTATAGGTGTGTGTGATTGCTTTGGTCTTACATTTTTTTCCACCATGGACTGTTCGAGCACCGAGTCCATTGAGCGCGTGCGGCGCCTCCATCTTCGTGAACAAACATTGCTTCAAAAGTGTCCATGTCAATTGATGCTCCTCCAAATGGCCGCGTGGACATGTCCAAGGCTGTCCCGGCAGGAGCACTGTCACTTCCATTTATTTAATAACTTTTTTGTTTTTTATTAATTAATATCAATTTTTAATTTTAATTTTAAATAGTTTTAATCAATAGCACATTTTTTTTTAATAGCAAATCTTGCTCGTCAGCTTTTTTTTAATAGCAAAACTTTTTAATCACACGGTTAGCACATCAGCTTTGACACTGATGGCCACTTTATTTAAATTTTTACCATTTTCTATTGGCAACTAATACAATTTTGAATTGCAACAATAAAAAATGGCTTATTGTATACTATACAAACGGCACAAACAGTTGGCCGAATTTTTTAAAATACTAAATGACAGTTTGGTATTGCAACAGGTTGGGAGCACCAGTCTGCCAAAATGAGTAACTTGCGTGCTGGTCACACTTATTTGTTGTTTACATTTTACATTTGCTTATTGATAATTAATAAATAATATTTTGATTCATTTCAGGCATAGGATGATAAATTGATGCCTTGGTCACCGATGGACTGGTGGAGTTGTTTTGAGGTGGCTGCTGGTTGTGTCTGCAGCAGCTGTTTTACACATTTGCCTGCTTATTATTACATTTTTACATATTTTTTCAGGTACTGGATGTGGAGGAGTCTTCATGATGGTCATATGCTGGAGTAGCCGGAATTTGTTGCGTCGTCTGGATTTTTGGGTAGGTATATTTGCAACAGCTGATTTTTAACCGCGGCAGCAACATGGACGTCAATAATGTATATTTTTCTTTCTTTGCAGGTACTTGGAGACGATTGTCGATGGTCATTTCGTCTAGCTGATTGCTCAGAAGTTGGCTTCTGGATACGCCAATTGATCAGGTGAGTGGTATTGTTGTTTTTTTAATATTATATTTGCTTTTAATTTTAATTGGTTTTATTTATGTTTGTATTTTCTTCCATTTATTGCAGGTATTATATCATTATGACGTCTAGCGGATTTCACACCGCTGTATGCCTCCGGAGGCGATGCTTTGTTGACCCAGTAAGTTGCGTTTGTAGTTTGAATTATTGTGTATATGTTTTTAATTTTGTCCATTTATTCCAGGTACTACTGTAGCTTGGATACGTCAGGAGAATTGTATCCTGTGCACGTTCTCAGAAGAGCCAGCCATTAGGTACTCCAGTGATCCAGGTAAGTTTTTGTGGCGTTGTGTGAATTTATTATATTTGTCATATTTTTCTAATGTTTGATTATTTTATTTTCCATGTACTTTCGCGCTGTGTTATCGCCATGAGGAGCTCCATCAACATGGTCCAGCCTAATATTATATTTTGTATGTTTAATTTATTTAGTTGCTTGTGTATTTATTATTATGTAAATTAATTTTTGTTATTGTCTTCAATTGTCTGTATTTATATTATTATTGTAATTTGCATTATTGTATATGTATATTATGTCTATTTCATGTAATTTGTGTTATTTTATTTAAAGTATATGGGCATGTATATACATGCGCACACATACATAAATAAGCATATACATGTATGCCTTTATTTGATTTAATTTTGTTTGTTGTTTAACATTTCATTTATTTTGTTTAATACATTTTTTATATTTATTTTGTTTGCTTTTGTTTATGTTATTTACTCTCTTATTATGTTAAGTTTGTTGTTATTATTTCTGTTGTCTGTATTGTAGTCTTTATTGTTATATGTTTTATGTTATATTGTTATTTATGATATTAATTTTAATTTTTTTTCGCTTTTCCCATGTGCTGTTGCGGGAGAGCGTCATGGATATAGGCGATACTTTTGGATGCCTCTTTGATCTAGGTAAGTAGTATTAGCAGCGTGTGTATTTATTATATTTTGTTATTTTTATTTATTTATGTTTTTCATTTTTCTTCTCAGGTCCTTGTGTTTTTGGTTATTGCTATGCTATGCTATCTGGTTATTAGGGTGATAGCATATTTTCGTCGTCGAAGAAGTCCACCTGTCGGTTTATTTGCAGTTGGAGATTGGATCCGTTTTTCAACAGTTTGGAGTTGCTTTGTCCGTGTTGGTGGCCGTATATGGCGAGGAGGATTAACTGCCATTTTATGCTGGTTTTTGTGACGAGAGTCTGTCCTGGAACTCTTCTGTAACGACTCTATTCGTCCTGAGTCTGGCACGTGCTTCTTTGTAGGCTGGACAGCCCTTGTAGCAGTTGACATGTGCGCTCCCGCAGTTGGTACACTTGGCATCTTCCAGTCTAGGCTTCGGGCATTTCGTCGAAGGATGCTCGCCTGCACACTTCATGAAGGCGAACGATCGACTGCAGTAGTTCTCAGTGTGCCCAAAAGCCTGACAGCGGTGGCATTATACTGTATTGAGCGACTTAGCCTGTCTACTTCAAAATTGGTTAATTGTCTTCTAGAGAATCTGTGTTGCATTGCTCTGGAAAATTTCGTTGTGAAGCCCAACTGACTCAACTTTTCTGTCAGCCAGTCACTTGGTGTAGTGTGGTGGAGTCTGCGGATGATGACCCTGAATCCTTTTCCACTGCACATCTGGTGTGTGTGAGTCTGTATGCCATCTTCATCCAGGTCTGTCTGAATTGCTTTGAAGGTTCGTCTGTTGTTTGCTGTCGCCTTCGTCACTTATTTGCCCACGTCAGGCAAACTGGACAGTCTTTCCGGAAGAGGCACAATTGACTCAACTAAAGCCAGGAAAATAGAAGGCGTTTTCTTTGAATGATTATCCATTAATTGATGGATATTATGTTCGAGTGCCTGCTGCTTCGTGCGCTCATCGTCCTGTTGTCCATTTTGGGGTCGTAGTTGCTGGAGTGGCTGCTGTTCCATGTTGTCATGTTGTTGTTTGTGTTTGTCCATTTCTTTTTCAGCTTCCATGTGGCGTGCTTCCTGATGCAGCTGAATAGCAAGGCCACTCTTGAAAACTGGCGTTGTTATTGGCTGATCCGGGGGATGCAGATCCTCATCAATGTCGTCTATGTCCTTACATCTTCTTTTCAGTGGCGGGTGGTAAATCTCCAGTCCTTGTTGTATGCTTAGCTAGTTAATGGGGAGCAGCGGTGCACCTGTATTTGTAGCATTTGTCGTTGTCATACTGCTCCTCGTTGGTGAAGATCGCGATAGAATTGGCAGTAGGTTCTTTTTATATGTTGAATTTGTCTTGTGTTATTGCTGAAGGGCGTCAAAATTATTAGTATTTATTTAATTATCCGTATTAGTATTTGTATTCGCTAATTGATTTGCACAGTGTATGTGGTTTGCACTGTCACTTGTAGTTGCTGTTGTCGTTATTAATTGGTTGTTGCTGCTGCTGCTGCTGCTGCTTCTGCGCACCAAATGTATGTTGGTTTGAATGTGTTGTTGTGTGTGTGCTTTTTGCATTGTCACGTGTTCTTGTAATTGTTGTAGAAGTTGCCAGTGAATAGTTATTATGTTGATACTGCTGATGCGCGCCTAAATTATTGGCTTTTATGTTTGATTCCATTTGTGTGCTTGGATGTGTTGCTTGTAATGTTGTGTGTGTGCCGTTTGTATTGGCTATTGTCCATAATTTATTTGTGAGAGCATGTTTAGCTGGCGGGGAGAGTGTTTTTGTTGTAAGCGTGGTGTTTGTATGTGTCCATATATTAGTTGCTTTAGTGTGTGTATAAGGGGAAATTGAAGTTGGCGCCAATTTTTTAAAACCAAGCATTGTCTCAGTTGCGCGTTTGGGTGATTGCGCGCGCAACTATCGTCGTCTCTTTCCACCTTTGCTGCTTGCTTTTTGGCATTTTCGTTAGAGGGGAAATTGCGTCAGATAAAGTAGGCGAGATTTGGGGAGTTCCGCTCGTTCTTCCACTTTCGTCAGACGCTGGCTGAATTGGCGCGAGTCTTTCTTTCGTATAGGTGTGTGTGATTGCTTTGGTCTTACATTTTTTTCCACCATGGACTGTTCGAGCACCGAGTCCATTGAGCGCGTGCGGCGCCTCCATCTTCGTGAACAAACATTGCTTCAAAAGTGTCCATGTCAATTGATGCTCCTCCAAATGGCCGCGTGGACATGTCCAAGGCTGTCCCGGCAGGAGCACTGTCACTTCCATTTATTTAATAACTTTTTTGTTTTTTATTAATTAATATCAATTTTTAATTTTAATTTTAAATAGTTTTAATCAATAGCACATTTTTTTTTAATAGCAAATCTTGCTCGTCAGCTTTTTTTTAATAGCAAAACTTTTTAATCACACGGTTAGCACATCAGCTTTGACACTGATGGCCACTTTATTTAAATTTTTACCATTTTCTATTGGCAACTAATACAATTTTGAATTGCAACAATAAAAAATGGCTTATTGTATACTATACAAACGGCACAAACAGTTGGCCGAATTTTTTAAAATACTAAATGACAGTTTGGTATTGCAACAGGTTGGGAGCACCAGTCTGCCAAAATGAGTAACTTGCGTGCTGGTCACACTTATTTGTTGTTTACATTTTACATTTGCTTATTGATAATTAATAAATAATATTTTGATTCATTTCAGGCATAGGATGATAAATTGATGCCTTGGTCACCGATGGACTGGTGGAGTTGTTTTGAGGTGGCTGCTGGTTGTGTCTGCAGCAGCTGTTTTACACATTTGCCTGCTTATTATTACATTTTTACATATTTTTTCAGGTACTGGATGTGGAGAGTCTGACGCTGAGGAGTCTTCATGATGGTCATATGCTGGAGTAGCCGGAATTTGTTGCGTCGTCTGGATTTTTGGGTAGGTATATTTGCAACAGCTGATTTTTAACCGCGGCAGCAACATGGACGTCAATAATGTATATTTTTCTTTCTTTGCAGGTACTTGGAGACGATTGTCGATGGTCATTTCGTCTAGCTGATTGCTCAGAAGTTGGCTTCTGGATACGCCAATTGATCAGGTGAGTGGTATTGTTGTTTTTTTAATATTATATTTGCTTTTAATTTTAATTGGTTTTATTTATGTTTGTATTTTCTTCCATTTATTGCAGGTATTATATCATTATGACGTCTAGCGGATTTCACACCGCTGTATGCCTCCGGAGGCGATGCTTTGTTGACCCAGTAAGTTGCGTTTGTAGTTTGAATTATTGTGTATATGTTTTTAATTTTGTCCATTTATTCCAGGTACTACTGTAGCTTGGATACGTCAGGAGAATTGTATCCTGTGCACGTTCTCAGAAGAGCCAGCCATTAGGTACTCCAGTGATCCAGGTAAGTTTTTGTGGCGTTGTGTGAATTTATTATATTTGTCATATTTTTCTAATGTTTGATTATTTTATTTTCCATGTACTTTCGCGCTGTGTTATCGCCATGAGGAGCTCCATCAACATGGTCCAGCCTAATATTATATTTTGTATGTTTAATTTATTTAGTTGCTTGTGTATTTATTATTATGTAAATTAATTTTTGTTATTGTCTTCAATTGTCTGTATTTATATTATTATTGTAATTTGCATTATTGTATATGTATATTATGTCTATTTCATGTAATTTGTGTTATTTTATTTAAAGTATATGTGCATGTATATACATGCGCACACATACATAAATAAGCATATACATGTATGCCTTTATTTGATTTAATTTTGTTTGTTGTTTAACATTTCATTTATTTTGTTTAATACATTTTTTATATTTATTTTGTTTGCTTTTGTTTATGTTATTTACTCTCTTATTATGTTAAGTTTGTTGTTATTATTTCTGTTGTCTGTATTGTAGTCTTTATTGTTATATGTTTTATGTTATATTGTTATTTATGATATTAATTTTAATTTTTTTTCGCTTTTCCCATGTGCTGTTGCGGGAGAGCGTCATGGATATAGGCGATACTTTTGGATGCCTCTTTGATCTAGGTAAGTAGTATTAGCAGCGTGTGTATTTATTATATTTTGTTATTTTTATTTATTTATGTTTTTCATTTTTCTTCTCAGGTCCTTGTGTTTTTGGTTATTGCTATGCTATGCTATCTGGTTATTAGGGTGATAGCATATTTTCGTCGTCGAAGAAGTCCACCTGTCGGTTTATTTGCAGTTGGAGATTGGATCCGTTTTTCAACAGTTTGGAGTTGCTTTGTCCGTGTTGGTGGCCGTATATGGCGAGGAGGATTAACTGCCATTTTATGCTGGTTTTTGTGACGAGAGTCTGTCCTGGAACTCTTCTGTAACGACTCTATTCGTCCTGAGTCTGGCACGTGCTTCTTTGTAGGCTGGACAGCCCTTGTAGCAGTTGACATGTGCGCTCCCGCAGTTGGTACACTTGGCATCTTCCAGTCTAGGCTTCGGGCATTTCGTCGAAGGATGCTCGCCTGCACACTTCATGAAGGCGAACGATCGACTGCAGTAGTTCTCAGTGTGCCCAAAAGCCTGACAGCGGTGGCATTATACTGTATTGAGCGACTTAGCCTGTCTACTTCAAAATTGGTTAATTGTCTTCTAGAGAATCTGTGTTGCATTGCTCTGGAAAATTTCGTTGTGAAGCCCAACTGACTCAACTTTTCTGTCAGCCAGTCACTTGGTGTAGTGTGGTGGAGTCTGCGGATGATGACCCTGAATCCTTTTCACTGCACATCTGGTGTGTGTGAGTCTGTATGCCATCTTCATCCAGGTCTGTCTGAATTGCTTTGAAGGTTCGTCTGTTGTTTGCTGTCGCCTTCGCCACTTATTTGCCCACGTCAGGCAAACTGGACAGTCTTTCCGGAAGAGGCACAATTGACTCAACTAAAGCCAGGAAAATAGAAGGCGTTTTCTTTGAATGATTATCCATTAATTGATGGATATTATGTTCGAGTGCCTGCTGCTTCGTGCGCTCATCGTCCTGTTGTCCATTTTGGGGTCGTAGTTGCTGGAGTGGCTGCTGTTCCATGTTGTCATGTTGTTGTTTGTGTTTGTCCATTTCTTTTTCAGCTTCCATGTGGCGTGCTTCCTGATGCAGCTGAATAGCAAGGCCACTCTTGAAAACTGGCGTTGTTATTGGCTGATCCGGGGGATGCAGATCCTCATCAATGTCGTCTATGTCCTTACATCTTCTTTTCAGTGGCGGGTGGTAAATCTCCAGTCCTTGTTGTATGCTTAGCTAGTTAATGGGGAGCAGCGGTGCACCTGTATTTGTAGCATTTGTCGTTGTCATACTGCTCCTCGTTGGTGAAGATCGCGATAGAATTGGCAGTAGGTTCTTTTTATATGTTGAATTTGTCTTGTGTTATTGCTGAAGGGCGTCAAAATTATTAGTATTTATTTAATTATCCGTATTAGTATTTGTATTCGCTAATTGATTTGCACAGTGTATGTGGTTTGCACTGTCACTTGTAGTTGCTGTTGTCGTTATTAATTGGTTGTTGCTGCTGCTGCTGCTGCTGCTGCTTCTGCGCACCAAATGTATGTTGGTTTGAATGTGTTGTTGTGTGTGTGCTTTTTGCATTGTCACGTGTTCTTGTAATTGTTGTAGAAGTTGCCAGTGAATAGTTATTATGTTGATACTGCTGATGCGCGCCTAAATTATTGGCTTTTATGTTTGATTCCATTTGTGTGCTTGGATGTGTTGCTTGTAATGTTGTGTGTGTGCCGTTTGTATTGGCTATTGTCCATAATTTATTTGTGAGAGCATGTTTAGCTGGCGGGGAGAGTGTTTTTGTTGTAAGCGTGGTGTTTGTATGTGTCCATATATTAGTTGCTTTAGTGTGTGTATAAGGGGAAATTGAAGTTGGCGCCAATTTTTTAAAACCAAGCATTGTCTCAGTTGCGCGTTTGGGTGATTGCGCGCGCAACTATCGTCGTCTCTTTCCACCTTTGCTGCTTGCTTTTTGGCATTTTCGTTAGAGGGGAAATTGCGTCAGATAAAGTAGGCGAGATTTGGGGAGTTCCGCTCGTTCTTCCACTTTCGTCAGACGCTGGCTGAATTGGCGCGAGTCTTTCTTTCGTATAGGTGTGTGTGATTGCTTTGGTCTTACATTTTTTTCCACCATGGACTGTTCGAGCACCGAGTCCATTGAGCGCGTGCGGCGCCTCCATCTTCGTGAACAAACATTGCTTCAAAAGTGTCCATGTCAATTGATGCTCCTCCAAATGGCCGCGTGGACATGTCCAAGGCTGTCCCGGCAGGAGCACTGTCACTTCCATTTATTTAATAACTTTTTTGTTTTTTATTAATTAATATCAATTTTTAATTTTAATTTTAAATAGTTTTAATCAATAGCACATTTTTTTTTAATAGCAAATCTTGCTCGTCAGCTTTTTTTTAATAGCAAAACTTTTTAATCACACGGTTAGCACATCAGCTTTGACACTGATGGCCACTTTATTTAAATTTTTACCATTTTCTATTGGCAACTAATACAATTTTGAATTGCAACAATAAAAAATGGCTTATTGTATACTATACAAACGGCACAAACAGTTGGCCGAATTTTTTAAAATACTAAATGACAGTTTGGTATTGCAACAGGTTGGGAGCACCAGTCTGCCAAAATGAGTAACTTGCGTGCTGGTCACACTTATTTGTTGTTTACATTTTACATTTGCTTATTGATAATTAATAAATAATATTTTGATTCATTTCAGGCATAGGATGATAAATTGATGCCTTGGTCACCGATGGACTGGTGGAGTTGTTTTGAGGTGGCTGCTGGTTGTGTCTGCAGCAGCTGTTTTACACATTTGCCTGCTTATTATTACATTTTTACATATTTTTTCAGGTACTGGATGTGGAGCTGACGCTGAGGAGTCTTCATGATGGTCATATGCTGGAGTAGCCGGAATTTGTTGCGTCGTCTGGATTTTTGGGTAGGTATATTTGCAACAGCTGATTTTTAACCGCGGCAGCAACATGGACGTCAATAATGTATATTTTTCTTTCTTTGCAGGTACTTGGAGACGATTGTCGATGGTCATTTCGTCTAGCTGATTGCTCAGAAGTTGGCTTCTGGATACGCCAATTGATCAGGTGAGTGGTATTGTTGTTTTTTTAATATTATATTTGCTTTTAATTTTAATTGGTTTTATTTATGTTTGTATTTTCTTCCATTTATTGTAGGTATTATATCATTATGACGTCTAGCGGATTTCACACCGCTGTATGCCTCCGGAGGCGATGCTTTGTTGACCCAGTAAGTTGCGTTTGTAGTTTGAATTATTGTGTATATGTTTTTAATTTTGTCCATTTATTCCAGGTACTACTGTAGCTTGGATACGTCAGGAGAATTGTATCCTGTGCACGTTCTCAGAAGAGCCAGCCATTAGGTACTCCAGTGATCCAGGTAAGTTTTTGTGGCGTTGTGTGAATTTATTATATTTGTCATATTTTTCTAATGTTTGATTATTTTATTTTCCATGTACTTTCGCGCTGTGTTATCGCCATGAGGAGCTCCATCAACATGGTCCAGCCTAATATTATATTTTGTATGTTTAATTTATTTAGTTGCTTGTGTATTTATTATTATGTAAATTAATTTTTGTTATTGTCTTCAATTGTCTGTATTTATATTATTATTGTAATTTGCATTATTGTATATGTATATTATGTCTATTTCATGTAATTTGTGTTATTTTATTTAAAGTATATGGGCATGTATATACATGCGCACACATACATAAATAAGCATATACATGTATGCCTTTATTTGATTTAATTTTGTTTGTTGTTTAACATTTCATTTATTTTGTTTAATACATTTTTTATATTTATTTTGTTTGCTTTTGTTTATGTTATTTACTCTCTTATTATGTTAAGTTTGTTGTTATTATTTCTGTTGTCTGTATTGTAGTCTTTATTGTTATATGTTTTATGTTATATTGTTATTTATGATATTAATTTTAATTTTTTTTCGCTTTTCCCATGTGCTGTTGCGGGAGAGCGTCATGGATATAGGCGATACTTTTGGATGCCTCTTTGATCTAGGTAAGTAGTATTAGCAGCGTGTGTATTTATTATATTTTGTTATTTTTATTTATTTATGTTTTTCATTTTTCTTCTCAGGTCCTTGTGTTTTTGGTTATTGCTATGCTATGCTATCTGGTTATTAGGGTGATAGCATATTTTCGTCGTCGAAGAAGTCCACCTGTCGGTTTATTTGCAGTTGGAGATTGGATCCGTTTTTCAACAGTTTGGAGTTGCTTTGTCCGTGTTGGTGGCCGTATATGGCGAGGAGGATTAACTGCCATTTTATGCTGGTTTTTGTGACGAGAGTCTGTCCTGGAACTCTTCTGTAACGACTCTATTCGTCCTGAGTCTGGCACGTGCTTCTTTGTAGGCTGGACAGCCCTTGTAGCAGTTGACATGTGCGCTCCCGCAGTTGGTACACTTGGCATCTTCCAGTCTAGGCTTCGGGCATTTCGTCGAAGGATGCTCGCCTGCACACTTCATGAAGGCGAACGATCGACTGCAGTAGTTCTCAGTGTGCCCAAAAGCCTGACAGCGGTGGCATTATACTGTATTGAGCGACTTAGCCTGTCTACTTCAAAATTGGTTAATTGTCTTCTAGAGAATCTGTGTTGCATTGCTCTGGAAAATTTCGTTGTGAAGCCCAACTGACTCAACTTTTCTGTCAGCCAGTCACTTGGTGTAGTGTGGTGGAGTCTGCGGATGATGACCCTGAATCCTTTTCCACTGCACATCTGGTGTGTGTGAGTCTGTATGCCATCTTCATCCAGGTCTGTCTGAATTGCTTTGAAGGTTCGTCTGTTGTTTGCTGTCGCCTTCGCCACTTATTTGCCCACGTCAGGCAAACTGGACAGTCTTTCCGGAAGAGGCACAATTGACTCAACTAAAGCCAGGAAAATAGAAGGCGTTTTCTTTGAATGATTATCCATTAATTGATGGATATTATGTTCGAGTGCCTGCTGCTTCGTGCGCTCATCGTCCTGTTGTCCATTTTGGGGTCGTAGTTGCTGGAGTGGCTGCTGTTCCATGTTGTCATGTTGTTGTTTGTGTTTGTCCATTTCTTTTTCAGCTTCCATGTGGCGTGCTTCCTGATGCAGCTGAATAGCAAGG
>JAWNMZ010000115.1:0-14649 GCA_035043445.1 Drosophila silvestris
TTTACTCCAATGAATATAATAATAAATTGACTTTTTAATCATTTATTGTTTAAAGTTAATCCCGTAAATAAAGGGTATCAGTGAACAAATCCGGCTATAATAGCAAAGACTGCCCCTATTGAGAGTACATAGTGAAAGTGGGCAACTACATAGTATGTGTCGTGTAAAATAATATCAACAGATGAGTTGGCTAAAACAACTCCTGTTAATCCCCCAACTGTGAATAAAAAGACAAATCCTAAGGCTCATAAAATTGCCGGTGAGTAAGAAAGTTGAGTTCCGTGCAATGTTGCAAGTCAGCTAAAAATTTTAATCCCGGTAGGTACCGCAATAATTATAGTTGCGGATGTAAAGTAAGCTCGTGTATCAACGTCTATTCCAACGGTGAATATGTGGTGGGCTCATACAATAAATCCTAATAAACCAATTGCTAGTATAGCGTAAATTATCCCTAGAGAACCAAAAGTTTCCTTTTTCCCCGATTCTTGGCTGATAATATGGGAAATTATACCAAATCCGGGTAAAATTAAAATATAAACTTCTGGGTGCCCAAAAAATCAAAATAAATGTTGGTATAAAATTGGATCTCCCCCGCCGGCCGGGTCAAAAAATGAGGTGTTTAGATTTCGGTCTGTTAATAATATGGTAATTGCTCCGGCTAAAACTGGTAAAGATAGAAGTAGTAATAAAGCTGTGATTACTACAGATCACACAAATAAAGGTATTCGATCTAAGGTAATCCCTGAAGATCGTATATTAATTACTGTTGTAATAAAATTTACAGCACCTAAAATTGACGAAATTCCGGCTAAATGTAAAGAAAAAATAGCTAAATCGACAGAAGCTCCTCCATGGGCAATTCCAGAAGATAATGGAGGGTAAACAGTTCAACCTGTTCCGGCCCCGTTTTCCACTATGCTACTTACCAATAAAAGGGTTAAAGCCGGAGGGAGTAATCAAAAACTTATATTATTTATTCGAGGAAAGGCCATATCTGGGGCCCCAAGTATTAAAGGAACTAATCAATTTCCGAATCCCCCAATTATAATAGGTATCACTATAAAAAAAATTATAACAAAAGCATGGGCAGTTACAATTACATTGTAAATTTGGTCATCCCCGATTAAAGCTCCTGGGTGTCCTAATTCAGCTCGAATTAAAATTCTTAGGGATGTACCCACTATCCCGGCTCATGCACCGAAAATAAAGTATAAAGTTCCAATATCCTTATGATTTGTTGAAAATAACCATTGTCGCGATTAAGTGGCTGAAGTTTAGGCGATAGATTGTAAATCTATTTATAAGAAATTTTCTTCTTAATCATTTACATAGGTCTTATAGTCAACAATGATATTAAACTGCAATTTTAAAGGAGTAAAAATTACTAAGGCTTAAAGAATTATCTATATTTACAGCTTTGAAGGCTATTAGTTTGTTTAACTTAAAGCCTTAATTAAAATATACAGTAAAATATAGAAATTAAAAATAAACCAAAAATAGATAGAAAAGTTGTAATTAGGTATAAATTTATGTTAAAATTATTAATTTGGGAATTCATTACTCATCTATTTTCTGTGTAATTTAGTATAAAAGCTGAATAACAAATTCGTAGATAAAAAAATAAAGTAATTAATGTTGATGTTAATAAAATTAGCAGTTGGAAGTATTGGTTACAAAAAGTCAATTGTTGGATGACAATTCATTTTGGTAAAAATCCCAAAAATGGGGGGAGGCCCCCTAAAGATAGAAAATTTATAAAAAGAGTAAATTTTAAAATTTTATTTTGGAAAAATCATGAAAATAATTGATTTAAATGAAATAATTTAAAAACATTAAAAATAAAAGTTAAAATAACTGTTAAAAAAGAATAGAATAAAAAATAAATTATTCAAACTGACTCTCTAATCGTTAAAGCTCTTAGTATTCACCCCAAATGGTTAATTGATGAAAAAGCTATTAATTTACGAAGAGAAGTTTGGTTTAATCCACCAATTGCTCCCACAATAACAGATAAAATTACTCTGATCACCAATAAATTTTTTAGATTTAGGTAAGAGATTAATATTAGAGGTGCAATTTTTTGTCATGTTATAAGCATTAAAGCGTTTACTCACGTTAAACCCTCTATTAAATTAGGAAATCAAAAATGAAAGGGGGCTGCTCCTCTTTTTAGTAGTAAAGTCGACAGTATAATTATAGAAATAAAAGATTCATTAATTTCACTATTTAAATTATTCTTTAGTATAAGTAAAATTACTGCGAATAATAAGGTAATTGAAGCTAGAGCTTGGGTTAAAAAATATTTTAATGAGGCTTCAGTAGACTTAAAATTATTATTATCTCTTATTAGGGGAATAAAAGATAATAAATTAATTTCTAAGCCTATTCAGGCCCCTAACCAAGAGTTAGAAGTTACCGTAATTAATGTTCCAATAATTATTATTGTAGTAAATAAAATTTTTGAAGAGTTATTAAAAATTAAAAAGAAAAGGATTAAAACCTTTATAAATGGGGTATGAACCCAGTAGCTTCATTAGCTTATCTTTTTATATTTTGGTGTATGATGCACAAAAGTTTTTGATACTTTCGGGAATAGTTTAATTCTATTAAATATAAAGTCTTTGTAAAAAAAACATAAAAACTTATTAATGAATGTGAAATTTCACATAATTTACCCTATCAAGGTAATCCTTTTCATCAGGCAATTCATTATTAATTACTTTTTCATATTTTTTTTTTTTTTTTTTCTATTTATTGGGAGTTTTTTAAAAATATTTGATTTTAAAAAATTTAATGTATTTTATGTTGATAATGTATTTTAGTAGAAATTTTATAAAAGTATATAATGTTTTAGAGTAATTAAATTTCTCTATATAGATATATATATATTAATAAACTTACAACTATATATAAATATATAAATATATAATAATTTATAAAATTTATAGAAATTTATATAAATAAAAAGAATAATAGATAAATCTTTTATATATAGATTTTTTTTTACCATATTTGTAATTATTTTTGGATTGCGAAATTTTTTATTTAAATTGTTAACTATATAATAATATAGTAAATATTTATATATATATATATTATCTATTAATCTAGAACTAGTATACAAAAATTTAATTTATATATTTATAAATTATAGAATTAATATATTTTCTTTTTATTATATATTTAATAAATTTTTAAAAAAAAAAAAAAATCTGAATTTTTTATTATTTAAAAAATTTACAATGATTTAAATGTATCATTGGTATTTATTGTTTATTAAATTGATTATTTTTAAAAATAAGTTACTAAAATATATTATTATAATAAAAATATATTTATTAATAAAAAATGTATATATTTTAAATTAAAAGTTTTAATTATAAAATAAAATAATATAGGGTTTTCTTTAATTTATTTGCAAGAAATTTATATTATTAGGGGTTATTTTATATGGTTGATCAGATTTAGTGATTAATTAAATTTATTTAAAAGTATATTTAATAAAAAATAATTTTTTTAAAAAAATAATTATTAAAGTTTAAATTTTATTGTAATTGTATTTATGCGAGGTGTATTTAAATTAGAGGTTAAAGTTTTATTTTGGCTTAATAATTTGTTATTAATTTGATTTATATGTAAATTTTTGTATGAATTTACATTAATTTTAAAAATTAATGTACTTATTACAGTCGCAGTAATTAATTTTATTAATTAAAGAAATTTAGAAATAGCAATATTAAAAAGTATAGATTAAATTGGTGCCAGCAATCGCGGTTATACTAATTATACAAATAAATTTTTTTAGTAAAAGTTAAATTGATGTTAATAGATTAAATTAAATTAAATTTATTAAGTGAAATTTTAAATTTAAATTTTTTATTGTTAAATTAATTGAAACTTAAAAATTTTAATAAAAAACTAGGATTAGATACCCTATTATTTAAAATGTAATTTTAAACACTTAAGTAGTAATAGTTATGTTCTTGAAACTTAAAAAATTTGGCGGTATTTTAGTCTATCCAGAGGAACCTGTTTTGTAATCGATATTCCACGATGGACCTTACTTAAATTTGTAATCAGTTTATATACCGTCGTTATCAGAATATTTTATAAGAATAATAATATTCAATAATTTTAATTAAAATTTATATCAGATCAAGGTGTAGCTTATATTTAAGTAATAATGGGTTACAATAAATATATTTAAACGGATAAAGTTATGAAAAAATTTTTAAAGGTGGATTTGGTAGTAAAATTATAAAGATTAATAATTTGATTTTAGCTCTAAAATATGTACACATCGCCCGTCGCTCTTATTATTAAGGTAAGATAAGTCGTAACATAGTAGATGTACTGGAAAGTGTATCTAGAATGACAATTTAAAGCTTATTTAGTAAAGCATTTCATTTACATTGAAAAGATTTTTGTGCAAATCAATATAGATTGATTAAATTTTATTTATTAATTTTATAAGTTTTAATTTAAAATATTAAAAATAATTATATAAAAAAAAGTTTTAGTATTGTTTAAAGAAAAAATAAATTTAATAATAGTTTAATAGTATTGTAAAAGAAAATTGAAATAATTTGAAAAATTTTTATAGTAAAAGAAAATTTAATTTATTGTACCTTGTGTATCAGTGTTTATTAAATAAAAAATATTTAATTTATTTTTCTCGATTTTAAAAGAGTTAATATAATATAAAAGTTAATGTGATAAAATTATTTTAAATATTATATTAGAAATGAAATGTTATTCGTTTTTAAAGGTATCTAGTTTTTCAAGAAATGAATTAAATTCAGAAATTATAAATTTATTTAAAAATTTTATTAATTAAATAATTTATAATTTTAATATTTTATGGGATAAGCTATAAAATAAATTTTTAAAAATAATAAGTAAAATTTAATAAGTATATGCTTAGAATTAGCAATTACTTATAATTATGTTATAATTTATTTTATAAACTAAATTATTTATTAAATTTTAAGTATTTATTGAAATATTAATTTTAATTTTTAAAATTAAGTAATAATGATAAAATTAGTATATTTATATTGTAAAAATAAATTTAAATGAAAAGTTTATGTAAAGAATTCGGCAAAAATAATGTTCGCCTGTTTAACAAAAACATGTCTTTTTGAAATAAATTTAAAGTCTGACCTGCCCACTGAAAATTTTAAATGGCCGCAGTATTCTAACTGTGCAAAGGTAGCATAATCATTAGTCTTTTAATTGAAGGCTGGAATGAATGGTTGGACGAGATATTAACTGTTTCATTTGAATTTTTTATAGAATTTTATTTTTTAGTCAAAAAGCTAAAATAAATTTAAAAGACGAGAAGACCCTATAAATCTTTATATTTTATTTATTTTAATTGTAAAGATTAGTTTTATTATTATAAATTAAAATATTTTATTGGGGTGATATTAAAATTTAAAAAACTTTTAATTTTTAAAACCATTGATTTATGAATAATTGATCCATTAGTAATGATTAAAAATTTAAGTTACTTTAGGGATAACAGCGTAATTTTTTTGGAGAGTTCATATCGATAAAAAAGATTGCGACCTCGATGTTGGATTAAGATATAATTTTGGGTGTAGCCGCTCAAATTTTAAGTCTGTTCGACTTTTAAATTCTTACATGATCTGAGTTCAAACCGGCGTAAGCCAGGTTGGTTTCTATCTTTAAAAAATTATAATATTTTAGTACGAAAGGACCAAATATTAAAATAATTATATTTTAAATAAGAATATTATTAATTTAAATACTATTTTGGCAGATTAGTGCAATAAATTTAGAATTTATTTATGTAATTTATATTACAAATAGTACTTGTTTTATATAGAATTAATTATATCGTTAATTGGAAGTTTGTTATTGATTATTTGTGTATTAGTAAGAGTAGCTTTTTTAACACTATTAGAACGTAAAGTTTTAGGTTATATTCAGATTCGTAAGGGGCCCAATAAAGTAGGTTTAATGGGAATTCCCCAACCATTTTGTGATGCAATTAAATTATTTACAAAAGAACAAACTTATCCCCTGTTGTCAAATTATTTAAGATATTATATTTCTCCAATTTTATCTTTATTTTTATCTTTAATTGTATGGATGTGTATACCTTTTTTTGTAAAATTATACTCGTTTAATTTGGGGGGGTTATTTTTTCTATGTTGTACTAGTTTAGGAGTTTACACTGTTATAGTAGCGGGTTGGTCATCTAATTCTAATTATGCGTTATTGGGGGGCTTACGGGCAGTTGCTCAAACTATTTCTTATGAAGTTAGATTAGCTTTAATTTTGTTGTCTTTTGTGTTTTTAATCGGGGGTTATAATTTATTAAATTTTTATTATTTCCAAACTTATATTTGATTTTTGTTTATTTTATTTCCTTTAGCTTTAGTTTGGTTAACAATTTCATTGGCTGAAACTAACCGGACTCCTTTTGATTTTGCTGAAGGTGAATCAGAATTAGTATCGGGATTTAATGTAGAGTATAGAAGTGGGGGTTTTGCGTTAATTTTTCTAGCAGAATATGCAAGAATTTTATTTATGAGTATATTATTTTGTGTAATTTTTTTGGGGGGGGATGTTTTTAATTTATTATTTTATTTAAAATTAATATTTATTTCTTTTGTATTTATTTGAGTTCGGGGTACTTTACCGCGGTTTCGGTATGATAAATTAATGTATTTGGCTTGAAAGTGTTTTTTATCTTTTTCGTTAAATTATTTATTATTTTTTATTGGGTTTAAAATTCTATTATTTTCTTTTTTGTTGTGAATTAAATTTAGTAAAGTTAATAGAAAATAAAATTTCTATCTTATGTTTTCAAAACATAAGCTTATTCAAGCTCATTAACTAGTTCAATAAATTATCCCATCATTTAGTTATTAAAGGGTTCATTATATAGTATAAAAAATAAATAAAAGTTAAAATTTGTCCAAGTAAAACATAAGGTTCTTCTACAGGGCGAGCTCCGATTCAAGTTAATAAAATTACTGTAACTACTATAATTCAAAATAAAATTTGGTTAATTGGGTAAAATTGGATCCCTCGGAATTTTCTTAAATTGTAAAAAGGTAAAATTGCAAGAATTGCAATTGAAAGCACTAAAGCAATTACTCCCCCTAATTTATTAGGAATTGACCGTAGGATAGCATACGCAAATAAGAAATATCATTCAGGTTGAATATGGGCTGGGGTAACTAGAGGGTTAGCAGGGATAAAATTGTCGGGGTCCCCCAATAAATTTGGTCTAATTAAAACTAAAGAAATTAATAAAAAGGTTATAATAATAAATCCTACAATATCTTTGTAAGTAAAGTAAGGGTGAAATGGAATTTTATCAATATTTGAATTTAAACCAATTGGGTTATTTGAACCTGTTTGGTGAAGAAATAATAAATGAATTATAGTCATTGCTAAAACGATAAAGGGAAGAATAAAGTGAAATGTAAAAAATCGTGTTAGAGTGGCATTATCAACAGCAAATCCTCCTCACACTCATTGTACTAAATCAATTCCTAGGTAAGGAACAGCCGATAAAAGATTTGTAATAACAGTTGCCCCTCAGAAAGATATTTGTCCTCAAGGTAAAACATAGCCTATGAAAGCAGTTCCTATTACTAAAAATAGTAAAATTACTCCAACCATTCATGTAGGTGTAAATAAGTAAGATCCGTAGTATATACCACGCCCTACGTGAAGGTAAATACAAATAAAAAAAAAGAAGCACCGTTGGCGTGTAATGTTCGTAGTAATCATCCGTAATTTACGTCACGACAAATGTGGTTTACTCTGTGAAAAGCCAATCTTACATCTGCTGTGTAATGTATTGCTAAAAATAGCCCTGTTAAAATTTGGGTAATTAAACAAAGGCCTAAAAGAGACCCAAAATTTCATCATCTAGAAATATTAACGGGAGCAGGTAAATCTACTAAAGCGTTATTAGCAATTTTAAATAGAGGGTGGGAAGATCGTAAAGGTTTGTTCATTAATTTATAATTCGTAAAGGTCCTTTAAATATTTTAGTAATTTTAACAACAACAATTAATGTAATTAATAAATAATTTATTAATAAAATTGTTATAAAATTTGTGGGAAAATTATATAATTTATTTAAAGATAAAGAATTTTCTGAAATATAAGAATAAAGTTTTTGGATACTTTCTATTTCGTTATTTATAAGAAAAAATGTGGTTGAATTTTTATCAATAATAAATGAAATTAAAGTTAATAAAAAAATTGTTGATAAAGAAATTAAAGATAGTTTTATAGATAAATTAAATATCTCATTAGAAGCTAATGATGTTACATAGATAAATAAAACAAGTATCCCTCCCAAGAAGATTAAAAATAAAATATAAGAAAATCAAAATGTTTTAGTTATTAAACCTGAGATTAAACAAATTAAAATAGTTTGGGCTAATAAAGTTAACCCTATAGCTAAAGGGTGAATTATATTAATAAAAATAATTGAAGTTATAAAAATTATTGAATAAAGGGTTAATTGAAAAATATCAAGAGGTAGTTTATTTAAAATATTAATTTTGGGGATTAATGAAAAAGAAATTCTTTTCTCTTGAAGTTTTAAAAAAATGATTTTTATTTTTGATTTACAAGACCAATGTTTTTATTAAACTATTAAAACTAATGATTATAATTTTGTATTGAGGTCTTCCTATAATTTTATTTATTATAGGTTTATTCTGTTTTGTTTCTAATCGAAAACATTTACTTTCTATATTATTAAGTTTGGAATTTCTTGTTTTAATTTTATTTTTCTTATTATTTATTTATTTAAATATATTAAATTATGAAAATTATTTTAGAATAATATTTTTAACATTTAGAGTTTGTGAAGGAGCGCTAGGTCTATCAATTTTGGTTTCAATAATTCGGACTCATGGAAATGATTATTTTCAATCTTTTAGAATTATATAATGTTAAAATTAGTATTTTTTTTATTGTTTTT
This sequence comes from Drosophila silvestris, assembly GCA_035043445.1. Taxonomy (NCBI): domain Eukaryota; kingdom Metazoa; phylum Arthropoda; class Insecta; order Diptera; family Drosophilidae; genus Drosophila; species Drosophila silvestris. Next base: position 8,984 of record JAWNMZ010000115.1, read on the forward strand.
ATCCCCCTTATGTTTTATTAATAATATATATTGAACGGTGCAGATTTTATTATTTTTTATAAGTTTTATCTTTTTATTAATAAATATATTTTCTAATTATTTTTCTATAATTTCTTATTACTTAGGGTGTGATATGCTATCTTATGGCTTAATTTTACTTTCTTTATGAATTTGTTCATTAATATTATTAGCTAGTGAAAGAGTTAATAAATACAATAATTATAGAAATTTATTTTTATTAAATATTGTAGTTTTATTATTGTTACTTGTTTTAACATTTAGAAGAATAAGATTGTTTATATTTTATTTATTTTTTGAAAGAAGTTTAATCCCTACATTATTTTTAATTTTAGGTTGAGGGTATCAACCCGAACGTCTACAAGCTGGGATTTATTTGCTATTTTATACCTTATTGGTTTCTTTGCCCATATTAATTGGAATTTTTTATTTAATAAATAAAATGGGTACAATAAATTTTTACCTTATAAATAATTTTATATTTAATTATGATTTATTATATTTTTGTTTAATATGCGCTTTTTTAGTAAAGATGCCTATATTTTTAGTTCACTTGTGGTTGCCCAAAGCTCATGTCGAAGCTCCGGTGTCAGGTTCTATAATTTTAGCCGGGATTATGTTAAAATTAGGGGGTTATGGTATATTACGGGTTATTTCTTTATTACAATTAATAAATTTAAAATTCGGTTTTATTTGAGTTAGAATTAGATTAGTTGGAGGGGTTTTAGTTAGATTAATTTGTTTACGGCAAACGGATTTAAAAGCATTAATTGCTTATTCTTCTGTAGCGCACATAGGAATTGTTTTAGCCGGTCTTTTGACAATATCTTATTGAGGTTTATGTGGTTCTTACAGATTAATAATTGCCCATGGTTTATGTTCTTCTGGGTTGTTTTGTTTAGCAAATGTTTCTTATGAGCGGCTAGGGAGACGAAGTTTATTAATTAATAAGGGGATACTAAATTTTATACCCGCGATAGCTTTATGGTGATTTTTGTTAAGTTCTGCTAATATGGCTGCTCCACCTACTTTAAATTTATTGGGGGAAATTTCTTTATTAAATAGAATTGTGTCTTGATCATGGGTATCAATAATTATACTATCATTATTGTCATTTTTTAGAGCCGCCTATACTTTATATTTATATTCCTTTAGTCAACATGGGAAAATTTTTTCTGGGGTTTATTCTTTTAGAGGGGGTAAAATTCGGGAATATTTGCTAATAATATTACATTGATTACCTTTAAATTTATTAATTATGAAAAGTGATATATGTTTATTATGATTATATTTAAATAGTTTAATAAAAATACTAATTTGTGGTGTTAGTGATATGAAAAAGTTCATTTTAAATCGTGAAATATTTATCAATTTGTAGAATTAGATTTTTAAATTTAATTTTTATTAGAATAACATGTTTTGTTTTGAGTATAAATTTTATATTAAATGATATAGTTTATTTTATTGAATGAGAGGTAGTTTCATTAAATTCTGTATCAATTGTAATAACATTTTTGTTTGATTGAATGAGTTTGTTATTTATATCTTTTGTTTTAATGATTTCTTCCCTAGTAATTTATTACAGAAAAGAGTATATAAGTAGAGATGTTAATATTAATCGGTTTATTATATTAGTTCTTATATTTGTTTTGTCAATAATATTATTAATTATTAGACCTAATTTAGTAAGAATTTTACTGGGGTGAGATGGGTTAGGTTTAGTTTCTTATTGTTTGGTTATTTATTTCCAAAATGTTAAGTCTTATAATGCTGGGATATTAACAGCCCTATCTAATCGAATTGGTGATGTTGCTTTATTATTAGCTATTGCTTGAATGTTAAATTATGGGGGATGAAATTATGTATTTTATTTAGAAGTTATACAAAATGAATCTGAAATAATAATTATTGGGGCATTAGTTATATTAGCCGCTATAACTAAAAGAGCTCAAATTCCCTTTTCTTCATGATTACCTGCGGCGATAGCGGCTCCAACACCGGTCTCTGCTTTAGTACATTCTTCAACATTAGTAACAGCTGGAGTTTATTTATTAATTCGATTCAATATTCTTTTAGTTAATTCATGGTTGGGTCAATTATTACTTCTATTATCTGGGCTAACTATATTTATGGCAGGGTTAGGGGCTAATTTTGAATTTGATTTAAAAAAAATTATTGCTTTGTCAACTTTGAGACAGCTAGGGTTAATAATAAGAATTTTATCTATAGGGTTTTATAAGTTAGCTATGTTTCATTTATTAACTCATGCTTTATTTAAAGCTTTATTGTTTATATGTGCAGGGGCAATTATTCATAATATAAATAATTCTCAAGATATCCGGTTGATAGGGGGGTTAAGAATTCATATGCCTTTAACTTCTGCTTGTTTTAATGTGTCAAATTTAGCTTTATGTGGGATACCATTTTTAGCGGGATTTTATTCTAAGGATATAATTTTAGAAATTGTTATAATTAGAAATGTAAATTTATTCTCTTTTTTTTATACTTCTTTTCAACTGGTTTAACAGTTTGTTATTCTTTTCGGTTGGTGTATTACTCAATAACTGGGGATTTAAATTGTATAAGTTTAAATTTATTAAATGATGAAGGTTGAATTATATTGCGGGGTATAATAGGTTTATTAATTATAAGTATCGTTGGGGGAAGTATATTAAATTGGTTAATTTTTTTAACTCCTCCAATAATTTGTTTACCATTGGGGATAAAATTACTAACTTTATTTGTTTGTGTTGTTGGGGGTTTATTTGGGTATGTAATTTCTTTAATAAAATTATACAGTTTAAATAAGTCTTTAATAACATATAATTTAACAAATTTTATGGGGGGTATGTGATTTATGCCTTTTATAAGAACATATGGTATTATTTTCTATCCCCTAAATTTAGGGCAAATTGTGAGAAAAAGATTTGATCAGGGTTGGTCAGAATATTTTGGGGGTCAGCATTTATACAATAAATTAATAAATTATTCTCAAACTTTATTTTTAATACATAATAATAATTTAAAGATTTATCTGCTGTTATTTGTATTTTGAATTTTAATTTTGTTTAACTTTTTATTATTTTTATACCCAAATAGCTTATATTTAGAGTATGACATTGAAGATGTTACGGAGATTAATTAATCTTTGGGTATTTGTGAATTAAAATTAGTAATTTATAAAAAAAATTATTTTATTTTTACAATGAAAATGTAAAGTTTTATTTTAAACTATATAAATAGAAGCATAAATGGAATTTAACCATTAAAAGAAAAAAGTTAGCGGCTTTTACTTGATCACCATACTTCCTTAATTGGAGTTTATACTCAATTTTATCATTAACAGTGATAGACCTCTATTTTGGTTTCAATTAATAGAATAAGGGTAAATTTACCTAAGATTAGGTCGAAACTAATTGCAATTAATCGCTTCATATTCTAATTTATTTAAGGTAGATTGAAAAATCAATACTTTTTGAATGCAAATCAAATGTTATAATTAACTACAACCCTATTAGTTTGATCAATTTAGTATCCCCTGGTTTCATTCATGGTAAAGACCCACCAATAAAATTAAAATAAAAATTATAGAAGTGGCCGATCAAATTAATAAGTTTGAAAATTTAAAAATAATAATTATAGGTAAAATTAAAGCAATTTCTACATCAAAAATTAAAAAAATAATTGTAATTAAAAAGAATCGTAAAGAAAATGGTAAACGAGAGGATGATTTGGGGTCAAATCCGCATTCAAATGGGGAACTTTTTTCTCGGTCTACTAAAGTTTTTTTTGATAAAATTGAAGCTAAAATTATAACAATAAAAGAAATTGCCATAATAATTAAAGCGATAAATATAGTTGAAAAAATTATCTATACTATTATTAATAGACCTTATGATTGGAAGTCAAATATACTTTTATACTATATAGATTTTAAATAATTATCCACCTCATCAGTAAATGGTAATGTATAAAAATAATCACACTACATCAACAAAATGTCAGTATCAAGCTGCGGCTTCGAATCCAAAGTGGTGGTTTTTAGAAAAATGGTTATTTAAATGGCGTAATAAACAGACTAGTAAAAAAGTTGTTCCAATTAAAACATGAAGTCCGTGGAATCCTGTGGCAATAAAAAATGTAGATCCGTAAACTGAATCAGCAATTGTAAAAGGAGCTTCAATATATTCATAAGCTTGAAGAATAGAAAAATAAATTCCTAGAAGAACAGTAAAAAATAAGCCTTGCGTTGTTTGTGAATGATTACCCTCTATCAAGCTATGGTGGGCTCATGTAACGGTAACTCCTGAAGCCAATAAAATTGCAGTATTTAAAAGGGGGATTTGAAATGGGTTAAAGGAAATAATTCCCATAGGAGGTCACGAAGCTCCTAATTCTACTGCTGGGGATAGTCTTCTATGAAAAAAAGCTCAAAAGAATCTAACAAAAAATAAAATTTCTGAGACAATAAATAAAATTATACCTCATCGTAGGCCAATTGTGACTGCGTAAGTATGTAATCCTTGGTATGTTCCTTCTCGAGAAACGTCTCGTCATCACTGGTAAACAGTTAAAATTGTAATAATATTTCCTAAAAAAATAAGGAAGTATCATATTGATGGAATCACTTGATTATACCTGAAACAGTTGTTATAGCTCCGATTGCACCTGTTAAAGGTCAGGGACTATAATCAACTAAATGAAAGGGGTGGTTGGCATGTGTAGACATTAATGTATAAATTTTTAATTTACTTCTCTAGAGTATAGAGTTCTTAAAACTGCAAATACATAGGATTGAATTATAGCAACAGCAGATTCAAGAACTAATAAGGCAATTTGTCCAATTAATAAAAATGTAACTAATATGTACGATATTGAAGGCCCTGTATTTCCTAGTAATGTTAATAATAAATGTCCTGCAATTATATTGGCAGTTAATCGGACAGCCAAGGTTCCCGGTCGAATTACATTTCTGATAGATTCAATACAAACTATAAAAGGTATAAGAATTGCAGGGGTTCCTTGAGGGACTAAATGTGCGAATATATGTTGGGTATGATTAATTCATCCATATAATATAAATGAAAGTCACAAAGGTAGGGCTAATGTTAAAGTTAAAGTTAAATGACTTGTTCTTGTAAAAATATATGGGAATAAGCCTATAAAATTATTAAATAAAATAAGAGAAAATAAGGAGATAAAAATAAATGTAGAGCCATTGTGACCTGAGGGCCCTAAAAGAGTTTTAAATTCTTTATGTAGTGTAGAAAGAATAGTGTTTCAAAAAATATTATAACGTGAAGGTATTAATCAGTAAATTGAGGGAATCATTAAAAGGCCAAGAAAAGTTCTTAATCAATTTAGAGAAAGACCAAAAATTGCAGAGGGGTCAAATACAGAAAATAGGTTTGTTATCATTTTCAGTTTATTGAATTTAAATTAATATTTTTTAATTCATTAGATTTAGGAGAGGAAGGCATATAGGCATAATAGTTAATTGAACAAAATAAAATAAAAATAATTGAAAATAGGAAAAATAAAAGAAGTCATCTAATTGGAGCTATTTGTGGGATTAAAAAATATTAATAATTTAATAATTTTAGTTTGACATACTAATGTTATAATTTAACTAATTTTTTCATTAGAAG
>JAWNMZ010000118.1:0-10764 GCA_035043445.1 Drosophila silvestris
ACGGATTCATGAGTTCTTTTAATTTTTTTGTAGTATGTTTTTGGTTTGGGGACTTGTAACTTAAATGAATTAATTTGTTGGTTTGGCTGCGGCTGCAGATGGGTTATAGCCGAATCCAGGGGGATGAGAAAAGAATGTGGCCTCCATTCCTATATGCGAGGAGCAGCGATCGTGGATAGCTGGGGTTCTTCTGAGCGCATCTGGTGTATTCTGGAGTGGTTGCACGGCGGTTACAAAGTCAGAGTTTGGATATGTACTTGCGGAGCATTTGATGGTACGTGGTTCGCTCAAACTTCGAGATTGTTTTTTATTCCTTGCAAAGGTTTTAAGAATACAACTTTTGCCAAGCTTTTCTTGATTCGGCATTTTACAAATTGCGGTCCTAATTTGGCGTTGAAGTTATGTGAAAGTTTGAGCAAATTCTTCGAAAGACTTCTTGGCCATCCTTAAAGGATACAGACTTAGCCCTAATTATGCAGCGCTTACATGTCGTCATCGCTTGACGAATATTTTTGCACATCTTTGCGCAGCAATGATAAGTTTTCGTAGTGTGAGCATTATGGGCTTTTCTAACAGGGATAATGGATTAAGATTGATGCAATGAAGAACGTAATGCACATGAAATAGCCGAACGTACATCCACCATGCTTGTTCAGGTTTGAATGTGCACGAATTGCTGCTAACAGTGAGCGATTCACACGATCTGCAGCGTTGCTCTGGGGCGAATATAATGCTGCATACACATGGCGTATTCCAAGTTTCGCTTAGAAACGCATTAAAATCATTGGCTTCGGACTGCGTACTATTATCGCTAAACAGAGTTTCAGTTACTACTACGAAATTGTTACTTTGGGAGGCTGCAGTGAAAATCCACCGCGCAGTACCGATGACGTTTTGTTTCCATTAGTCACAATGAGACTTGAGTGGTCCCGTACTACTTCGAATTAATGTAACTCTAAGCAACATTCAAGCTATTCAATAGTCGAAATAACAGCTTAGGGTTTTTCTATGTTAACTACTAATTCTTTGAGCACTAGCCTACATGTGCATATTCTTCATTTTCTGGACAAGAACAGTTCCTTGCATACTTGGGTCAAATCACAACGCGCAGGCACAGTTAAAGCGCTGTTGGGCGTTAAATTAATGTGCTATAAATGTAATATGTAATGTTATTTATTATCTGCTAAAACCAGTTCTATGTTTATGTTATAAATTTCAATTCACTGCTATTTTTCATTCATACCTTTACAAATCAATGTTTTATAGCCTTTCAATAGGTTGATGAATGTTTAAATATAATTGCTACATAAAAAAAAAAATAAAAATAAGAACAGTTCCTATTCATAGTTACTACCATTACAGTGAAAATACAATTTTATTGTGATACAGGTGCAGAAGTCAATACAATTTTAAACGTTCCATAGCCTCTTGAGCCTCGGCGGGCCAAACAAGCTTTTTTTTAAATATATATCACATTTGTAACAGGACATGTTAGTTCAACATAATTAGAAATAAAACGATACCATCCACACACACCCAGGAATCTTCAAACTTGGTTGAAGTTTTAAGGCGATCGCCAATTCTTAATACACTCAATTTATGCTGAATCGGTACAGATACCACCACTACATACCTATTGCATACCCTAAATAATATATTCATTTTACACAAAAATGGCTATTCTCAATAATCACAGTTAAATTAGCTTTACGAAATAGTTCGGCGAGTCGAAACAATACTGCAAAATATTCTGAGAAAGTTTCCGTCCATCCGTTCCATCGTCTAGGTATCCAAAGATGCAATGTCGAAGTTCGGGAGTATTATCTCATCCATAAGTCGACACATCATAGAAGGAGTGTTGCACAGGCCAAAAGTCATGACCTTGAATTGGAACTGTTGCCTACCAGGAATGGTGAACGCTGCCAATGGCCTTGAATCTTTTTCTGACTTTATTTGCCAATAGGATGCGTATTTTGAAATTATATTGGCTTTGGGCATTCGTGAAAAAATTCCTTCTATACTCGGCAGCGGATAGACATACTTCTTTGTGGCATCATTGAGCTTCCCTGCATCTAAGCAAAGACGAATCTTATTGAGTTTCATAACTAAATGCATAAGTGAGATCCAAGCACTAGAAGAGTGATCTATGACGTCAAGATATAAAATACGATTTATTTCAGAGTAAAGAAGTTTCTCAACTGCTGGGTTAACTGGATAAAAGCGCTGTTTTACCGGTCGCTCTTCCCCAATATCGATGCGATGTTGAATCAATCTAGCGCGGCCTAATCCTTTTCGACAATTTGGAAAAAGGTTGTTCACTACTTCCAGTTGCTCTAACTGTGATCTGAGGGGTTTTCTCTGACTATTTAGAGGGCAATTTAATAACGCTGATCATATTAGGAGCTAGTGCAAAATTTTTCCAAAAACCTACACCTAATATGACTTTTCGTTTGATGGAGGGAATTATGTACAACTGCATTGGTTTTGTTATTTTAAGATTTAAGGGACTTAAATTCGGGTAAATTTTTCCATGATGGAGATCCAATGAAACCTACATTTTTTGTGTTCTTTTTACAATATCTAATTATAAGAGTTGTTACGCTCCTCTCTAATGCTTAAATGTTGTGGTGCAATTTAATAACATCTTTGTGAAACTATTGATATCAGTGGGCCCCCTTTTGGCTCCAATATCTTTTGTAAAGTAACAAACTGTCTTCAGGAAGGTATTCTTTAAAATATTGTATTCTTTGTGAAAATACAACATACAGAGCGACCGGCTTCGGGACCGTTTGATACCCCAAGGTAGTACCGTTCCGTCGAAGTTTGGTGGCCGTAGCTTTTAAATTGAGAAGATAAGGGACTTTGAAAATTACGGAGGTGGGAGTGGGCGTCCCCGAAAAAATTATTAGAGAAGGCTCCTAGTAATCTTCCTTCCAAGTTTGGAATCTGTAGTTATTAAATTGCGGGAGATATAGCCTTCTGTGAAAAAAATGTAATATAGCCAAAAAAATTGTATAATCCTATCTTAGTAATCCGCTTTTCAAGTTTGGTAACTGTACCTCATAAATTGCGGAAGATATGGGCTTTTATCGACTTTGGGGGCGTGGGTGGGCGTGGTCCAAAATTATTTTTCGGTATTTTTGAAGGGTGTTACTTTCAGATTTTGTGACTCTAGCTTTCAAATTGTGGTAGATATATGGTCTTATCGATTTTCACTAACAGATGTATCGGTTTAGGAAGGCGGAGGTGGCGTGGCCATCCAATTTTTTATCGATCTCTTTAGGGAGTTACCAGTAACATACTTTTCAGATTTGGTGACTCTAGATTACAAATTGTGGAAGATATGCGCATTTCAGATTTATAGGGCCGAATCTCCTGGGGGCGGCGTTGGTTGGGCATAGTATAAAAGTTTGTATGCCGATATTTGGAGGAGGTTACCAGCAAGTTACCTTCCAAGTTTGGTTATTCTATCCTTTAAAATTATGGGAAATATGTGGGTCTTATCGATTTACACTTTCCGAAATATCGGTATTGGCGATTGTGGGCGTAGGTGTGGGTGTGGGCATAAAAATATATTATCATTTCTTAAAGGCGGCTACCAGTAACATACCTACCTAATTTGATGGCTGTAACTAAAAAACTGCGGAAGATATAACCATTTGAAGTTTTGTAGGGCGAGGGGCGTGTGGAAGGCGGAGGAGGGTGTGGCATACGCCAATCTTTGAAGGACATCGCCAACAACCTACCAACCAAATTTTGCGACTGTAGCCTTAAAATTATGGGAGATATCTGGCTTTATCGATTTGCGAATATCGATTTCATCGATTTTCTAGACCCCTGGTTGACGTATCACTCCAATTATTACACTCTGTTTGACGGAAGCACAGACCAGTATGAGTTCCAAGTGGAAGTTTCTGATACCTATTTAAATGTCTACTAAATTTAGCGGGATCTGAGCTAGTGAGCATCACCGTCCATACCGACCCAACCATGAATCTGTAAATGCGAATTATGAAAGATTAAAAAAATAAAAGAAATCTATTCCATTAAATCATCTCGGCCGGCCCCCATATACACGATAATTATTCCATCATTTTTATAAAAGGGCATAAATTCTTCATTTATTTTTTTTGGGACTTTCATTTTTGTATTGTTTACTAAAGTTAATATACTTAATAGGTAATATAAATTGGCAGCTTAAAAGCTAACATAAATTTCCAAAGGTATTTAGATTTAAAAAAAAAATATTAATAATTCAATTGATTCCATACATTTTTTTGTTTTGTTTGACTTTTGTGTATGATTAAATAAAAAATTAATTTATTTATTAACAGAGTAACTGGTTGGATTGCAGGTTTTTATTTTATTTTTCTTGGTCTGACATTACTTTGCGGTGTTGGTCTTGATTTATGAATATTTTTGTTTTGACTTAATACAATAGATGTCAGTTTAATTGGATGAAGTTGTCGAACTACAAAAAAAAGAAGAAAATATGGAAGTGGTATTCGCCGTGGATTATTGTTTATAACTAATTTTGAATTCTTTACTTATTGAATTTATGTATTTATCTTCTTTTATTTTGTATGTAAATGTTTACTAACGTTTTAGTTTGTTTTCCCTAATTTTTTTTTTTGGAATTTACAAGTATTAAGTGTACACATACTTTTGCAGTCACCTATCAGCATTGAAGTACAAGTCAAGTCCTTCTACATTTTTTCCATGCTATGCATATAGGTACGTTAAATACCACTGAATTTTACCAAATTTTAATAAAAGGAGATTTTTGTCTTACATTTTTCCGATGCGGTGAAAGGATATTAAAATTTGTATTTTAATAAATGCAGGGTTCGCTGGAATTGTATTGCTTTTAGATATTAATACAGAGATTTTATTATTATTTTTTTTTTTTTTGACTTATACATACAGATTTATGTTGTTATGAATATTATTTTAAACTTTTAGAATAAATATTTATTTTTTAAGGATTTTTTAACTGGTGATTTAATGGCTTTCAATATATAATTTTTGTTGTTATATTAATAGCATTTAATATTGTATTTAGAATAAGTATTTATTTTTTAAGGATTTTTTAACTGGTGATTTAATGGCTTTCAATATATAATTTTGGTTTTTATATTAATAGCATTTAATATTGTATTCTCATTTTGAAGGGCTTTTAATAAAACACACATGATTATCAAAAAAAATATATCCTTATTATGTGTTGAATTGAAGATAAAAAATGTATAAGACTTTGGCCTATGAGCACATCACCTCATTTCTTTAATATTTATGTATATTTATATACACTTATTATATCCGTTTATATATGTATTTATTTTTCTGACTATTGAGTACACCCGTAAAACGGATTCATGAGTTCTTTTAATTTTTTTGTAGTATGTTTTTGGTTTGGGGACTTGTAACTTAAATGAATTAATTTGTTGGTTTGGCTGCGGCTGCAGATGGGTTATAGCCGAATCCAGGGGGATGAGAAAAGAATGTGGCCTCCATTCCTATATGCGAGGAGCAGCGATCGTGGATAGCTGGGGTTCTTCTGAGCGCATCTGGTGTATTTTGGAGTGGTTGCACGACGGTTACAAGGCTCAGAGTTTGGATATGTACTTGCGGAGCATTTGATGGTACGTGGTTCGCTCAAACTTCGAGATTGTTTTTTTATTCCTTGCAACGGTTTTAAGAGATATACAATTTTGCCAAGCTTTTTCTTGATTCGACATTTTACAAATTGCGGTCCTAATTTGGCGTTGAAGTTATGTGAAAGTTTGACAAGAGCAAAATTCCTTCGAAAGACTTCTTGGCCATCCTTAAAGGATACAGACTTACGCCGCTAATTATACAGCGCTACATTACGGTCATACGCTTGACGAATATTTTTTGCACATCTTTGCGCAGCAATGATAAGTTTTCGGTACGTTGTAGAGGCATTATGGGCTTTTCTAACAGGGATAATGGATTAAGATTGATGCAATGAAGAACGTAATGCACACGAAATAGCCGAAAGACTTACATCCCACCATGCTTGTTCAGGTTTGAGATATGCACGAATTGCTGCTAACAGTGAGCGATTCACACGATCTGCAGTGTTGCTCTGGGGCGAATATAATGCTGTATACACATGGCGTATTCCAAGTTTCCTTAGAAACGCGTTAAAATCATTGGCTTCGGACTGCGTACTATTATCGCTAAACAGAGTTTCAGTTACTACTACGAAATTGTTACTTTGGGAGGCTGCAGTCGAAAAATCCACCGCGCAAGTCTACCGGATGCGTTTTGTTGTCGCATTAGTCACAATAGACTTGAGTGGTCCCTTACTACTTCGAATTAATGTAACTCTAAGCAACATTCAAACTATTCAATAGTCGAAATAACAGCTTAGGGTTTTCTCTCTGTTAAACTATAATTTCTTTGAGCACTAGCGCTACGTGCATTTCTTCATTTTCTGGACAAGAACAGTTCCTTGCACACTTGGGTCAAATACAACGCGCAGGAGGTTAAAGCGCTGTTGGGCGTTAAATGAATGTGCTATAAATGTAATATGTAATGTTATTTATTATCTGCTAAAACCAGTTCTATGTTTATGTTATAAATTTCAATTCACTGCTATTTTTCATTCATACCTTTACAAATCAATGTTTTATAGCCTTTCAATAGGTTGATGAATGTTTAAATATAATTGCTACATAAAAAAAAAATAAAAATAAGAACAGTTCCTATTCATAGTTACTACCATTACAGTGAAAATACAATTTTATTGTGATACAGGTGCAGACGTCAATACAATTTGAAACGTTCCATAGCCTCTTGAGCCTCGGCGGGCCAAACAAGCTTTTTTTTAAATATATATCACATTTGTAACAGGACATGTTAGTTCAACATAATTAGAAATAAAACGATACCATCCACACACACCCAGGAATCTTCAAACTTGGTTGAAGTTTTAAGGCGATCGCCAATTCTTAATACACTCAATTTATGCTGAATCGGTACAGATACCACCACTACATACCTATTGCATACCCTAAATAATATATTCATTTTACACAAAAATGGCTATTCTCAATAATCACAGTTAAATTAGCTTTACGAAATAGTTCGGCGAGTCGAAACAATACTGCAACATATTCTGAGAAAGTTTCCGTCCATCCGTTCCATCGTCTAGGTATCCAAAGATGCAATGTCGAAGTTCGGGAGTATTATCTCATCCATAAGTCGACACATCATAGAAGGAGTGTTGCGCAGGCCAAAAGTCATGACCTTGAATTGGAACTGTTGCCTACCAGGAATGGTGAACGCTGCCAATGGCCTTGAATCTTTTTCTGACTTTATTTGCCAATAGGATGCGTATTTTGAAATTATATTGGCTTTGGGCATTCGTGAAAAAATTCCTTCTATACTCGGCAGCGGATAGACATACTTCTTTGTGGCATCATTGAGCTTCCCTGCATCTAAGCAAAGACGAATCTTATTGAGTTTCATAACTAAATGCATAAGTGAGATCCAAGCACTAGAAGAGTGATCTATGACGTCAAGATCTAAAATACGATTTATTTCAGAGTAAAGAAGTTTCTCAACTGCTGGGTTAACTGGATAAAAGCGCTGTTTTACCGGTCGTTCTTCCCCAATATCGATGCGATGTTGAATCAATCTAGCGCGGCCTAATCCTTTTCGACAATTTGGAAAAAGGTTGTTCACTACTTCCAGTTGCTCTAACTGTGATCTGAGGGGTTTTCTCTGACTATTTAGAGGGCAATTTAATAACGCTGATCATATTAGGAGCTAGTGCAACATTTTTCCAAAAACCTACACCTAATATGACTTTTCGTTTGATGGAGGGAATTATGTACAACTGCATTGGTTTTGTTATTTTAAGATTTAAGGGACTTAAATTCGGGTAAATTTTTCCATGTGGAGATCCAATGAAACCTACATTTTTTGTGTTCTTTTTACAATATCTAATTATAAGAGTTGTTACGCTCCTCTCTAATGCTTAAATGTTGTGGTGCAATTTAATAACATCTTTGTGAAACTATTGATATCAGTGGGCCCCCTTTGGGCTCCAATATCTTTTGTAAAGTAACAAACTGTCTTCAGGAAGGTATTCTTTAAAATATTGTATTCTTTGTGAAAATACAACATACAAGCGACCGGCTTCGGGACCGTTTGATACCCCAAGGTAGTACCGTTCCGTCGAAGTTTGGTGGCCGTAGCTTTTAAATTGAGAAGATAAGGGACTTTGAAAATTACGGAGGTGGAGTGGGCGTCCCCGAAAAAATTATTAGAGAAGGCTCCTAGTAATCTTCCTTCCAAGTTTGGAATCTGTAGTTATTAAATTGCGGGAGATATAGCCTTCTGTGAAAAAAATGTAATATAGCCAAAAAAAATTGTATAATCCTATCTTAGTAATCCGCTTTTCAAGTTTGGTAACTGTACCTCATAAATTGCGGAAGATATGGGCTTTTATCGACTTTGGGGGCGTGGGTGGGCGTGGTCCAAAATTATTTTTCGGTATTTTTGAAGGGTGTTACTTTCAGATTTTGTGACTCTAGCTTTCAAATTGTGGTAGATATATGGTCTTATCGATTTTCACTAACAGATGTATCGGTTAAGGAAGGCAGAGGTGGCGTGGCCATCCAAGTTTTTATCGATCTCTTTGGGGAGTTACCAGTAACATACTTTTCAGATTTGGTGACTCTAGATTACAAATTGTGGAAGATATGCGCATTTCAGATTTATAGGGCCGAATCTCCTGGGGGCGGCGTTGGTTGGGCATAGTATAAAAGTTTGTATGCCGATATTTGGAGGAGGCTACGAGGAAGTTACCTTCCAAGTTTGGTTATTCTTTCCTTTAGAATTATGGGAAATATGCGGGTCTATCGACTTACACTTTCCGAAATATCGGTATTGGCGATTGTGGGCGTAGGTGTGGGTGTGGGCATAAAAATATATTATCATTTCTTAAAGGCGGCTACCAGTAACATACCTACCTAATTTGATGGCTGTAACTAAAAAACTGCGGAAGATATAACCATTTGAAGTTTTGTAGGGCGAGGGGCGTGTGGAAGGCGGAGGAGGGTGTGGCATACGCCAATCTTTGAAGGACATCGCCAACAACCTACCAACCAAATTTTGCGACTGTAGCCTTAAAATTATGGGAGATATCTGGCTTTATCGATTTGTGAATATCGATTTCATCGATTTTCTAGACCCCTGGTTGACGTATCACTCCAATTATTACACTCTGTTTGACGGAAGCACAGACCAGTATGAGTTCCAAGTGGAAGTTTCTGATACCTATTTAAATGTCTATTAAATTTAGCGGGATCTGAGCTAGTGAGCATCACCGTCCATACCGACCCAACCATGAATCTGTAAATGCGAATTATGAAAAGATTAAAAAAATAAAAGAAATCTATTCCATTAAATCATCTCGGCCGGCCCCCATATACACGATAATTATTCCATCATTTTTATAAAAGGGCATAAATTCTTCATTTATTTTTTTGGGACTTTCATTTTTGTATTGTTTACTAAAGTTAATATACTTAATAGGTAATATAAATTGGCAGCTTAAAAGCTAACATAAATTTCCAAAAGTATTTAGATTTGAAAAAAAAAATATTAATAATTCAATTGATTCCATACATTTTTTGTTTTGTTTGACTTTTGTGTATGATTAAATAAAAAATTAATTTATTTATTAACAGAGTAACTGGTTGGATTGCAGGTTTTTATTTTATTTTTCTTGGTCTGACATTACTTTGCGGTGTTGGTCTTGATTTATGAATATTTTTGTTTTGACTTAATACAATAGATGTCAGTTTAATTGGATGAAGTTGTCGAACTACAAAAAAAAGAAGAAAATATGGAAGTGGTATTCGCCGTGGATTATTGTTTATAACTAATTTTGAATTCTTTACTTATTGAATTTATGTATTTATCTTCTTTTATTTTGTATGTAAATGTTTACTAACGTTTTAGTTTGTTTTCCCTAATTTTTTTTTTTGGAATTTACAAGTATTAAGTGTACACATACTTTTGCAGTCACCTATCAGCATTGAAGTACAAGTCAAGCGCAAAAGACATTAAGCTTTTCTTCAAACTAAGATACATTCGAAGCTTTGGATACGGCGAAAGCTCCGCTCGGCTTAGCTCGCAAGCTCAGCTTTTGACAAATCGGCAAGCTTAGCCCGAATAAAAATGCAAGCTTATAGGTATATATATGTATATGTATAAAGGGGTTATTTACTAGTGCATTTTTTTGTTTTCTATTTTCTTGATGTTATCTTTACATTAGGGGTTTGAGGAATCATTGTTAATTTCTTTTGCATAGGTTTGAATAATATAATTATTTAATTTTTGTTCATAAAAAATTGACATACATTTTTCAATGACATATACGTTAAATAGCACTAGATTTTGCCAAACTTTAATAAAAGTGAGATTTTTGACTTACATTTTTCCTGATGCGGCGAAGCGGATTTGGAAACTTTTGCTTTAATATTTTTGGTCTTTTACTGAAATGATTTCATTATTCAATTATACAAAAAAAAAAATGCGGGTTCGCTGCCATTTTTTTGCTTTTAGATGTTAAGGCGTGGATTTTATTATTATATTTTATTTTTGTACTTATACATGCAGATTTTTTTGTTATGAATATTATTTCAAACTTTTACAATATATATTTGTTTTTTAAGGATTTTTTAACTGGTGGCTTAAGGCCTTAGTATGTTATTTTTAAATGCT